>RJWM01015308.1:15602-48268 GCA_004363535.1 Dasyprocta punctata
AAAAAAAAAAAAACCAGGAACTGTGGACAAAACACATATGTGTGTGCAGACATGTAAACACATGTCCATATATACATATATTATTTGAATATATGTACACATAGAAACATCTATATCTATACATAGATAGAGATCTTACAGGGTATCAGCTCATGACGAATTAGAGGAAAAAACTGAACCAGATGCAGATCCTTAATCTAATAGAAATATACTACCAACCACATGTGTAACAGCTGCATGAAGACAGTAAAAAGAGTGAGACATGGGCACGGAACTGTAGTCCCAGCTCCTCAGAAGGTGGAGGCAAGAGGATTGCGAGTTCAAGTCCTGCCTGGGCAACTTAATGAGACCCTGTCTCAAAATAAAAATATACAAAGGGCTGGGAATGTAGGTCAGTGGCTGAGCACCTCTGGGTTTTAAACCTTGGTACTGGGAAAAAAAACCAAAAACAGGTGAAATTAATTTCATTGCATTTATGTAAAATATCATTTTAACAAAATATAAAAGTTATTTATTTATTTATATATTATTTTGTCTTTTTCAAGACCGGGTCTTGCTATGTAGTTCAGGCCAGGCTTGAACTTTCTATGTAACCCAGGCTGGCCTAGAACTCACAGCGATCCTCCTGCCTCCGACTCCCGAGTGCTGGGATGACAGGCGAGTACACCACGCCTGGCCAATATAAAAGTTATTAATGAGTTATTTACGTTCCTTTCTTTCAGTCTTTGAACGCTAGCTTTCCTCCAAACATAGGAAACCTAAAAAAGATAAAGGGATCCTGAAAATCAAGACAGACTCAAATGTTCCAGTCAAATGCTCAGTCTTGACTTGAGTTGGGCCCTTATTTGGAAAAACCATGACACAAAAAAATCTATAAGCCATTTAGGGTTATTTGAACAATGGTTCACATTAAGGAACTTCTATGAATGGATTTTTATCCTTTAGAGAAAATATGGAAATATTCACAGATAAAGTGATATATCTACATTTGGCTATATTGGCTTCAAAATAATCTGAGAGGTCAGAAACATACTACAGTGATACATGTATACCCAGTTTATAGCAGCATAATTCACAATAGCTAAACCATGGAAACAGCCAAGACATCCACTGACAAACAGACACAGAAAATGTGGTATGTATACACAGTGAAATATTATGCAGCCATAAAGAAGGATGAGCTGGAGTCATCTGTAGGGAAATGAATGGATCTTAAAGTCACAGTTAAGTGATTAAATCAGACACGGGAGGAAACCTCAGGGACTGTACGGCCTTTGCCACGTGCTCTCAGTGGGTCTGGGTGCACCGAGGCTTTGTGTATGGAGCAGAGATGGGATCGCATTTCTGCACTCTAAGGGCCCCTCTCATATCTAGGTGGTGGCTTGGAGCAGGCGGCAGCACTGGGGGGCAAGGAGTTGCTGGATTGATGAATGGGATGAGAGGGTGAATCTAGGGTCGGGGCACTGTGGTTGGGGACAGAGAAGACCCTGGCAGGAGCAGGTCTGCTTCAGCAGCGACAGAGCTCGTGGTGTATGTCCATGGGGCATCGAGGCCATGATGCCCAGGGGGCACTGGAACACAGGTCAGGCTGGAGACTACGGGGTAGATGTCTCAAGACAGGGGCGGGCCAGCTTCCGGATAACGCTTAATCTATGAGGTGGCATGTATTCTCCCGCACGTGGACTGTCCTTGGAGGACAAAAGGATCCTAACAGAGCCCCGAAGGCTGCAAAGCTTCGAAATGAGGGAGCCAGGGGTGGTGGTGTATGCTTGCCATCCCAGTACTCGGGAGGCTGAGGCAGGAGGACTGCTGTGAGTTTGAGGCCAGTCTGGGTGCATATCAAGTTCAAGGACAGCCTGCACTACATAGTGAGACCCTGTCGCAAAGAACAAAGATAGAGAGAGAGAGAGAGAGAGAGAGAGAGAGAGAGAGAACGAACAATTGCTGAGGCAGGTGAAGTGAGTGGGCAAGGGATCCTAGAACCAAAGAAATCACTGCAGGAGGGCTGAGACTCAGCTACCAAGTGTGGTCAACTCAAGATCCCTGGTGGTTGTGCTGGGGCTGCCTAGAGAAGACCGATGTGTGGTGGCGGCATGAGCCGACGGAGGGGGAACAGGAAGCAGGGACTTGGCGAAGGGGAAACTGCTGGTGCGAGAGGCAGGGAATCCCTAGTGGGCTCGCCGAGCAGGGAGGAGGTGGTAGCTCCGGGCTGGCACCACATGAGCACGTCTTCAAACGGAGGCACCTCAGGCAGGGTGGGCTTGGCCATCACAGGCCTGAGCTCCGCAGCCCAGCAGGGAGAGGCACTGGCTCTCATTGGGCGGGGTTCCGGCGTGCCAGCTCCAGCGCCCGGCGATCTTGGCTGGCACCGTCTGCATGCTGCTGGGGCCAGCGCCGGTAATCAGAGGACTCTATTGGGCAGAAAGTGAGAGACACGATTCTCCTGCTTGGTAAGTTAAAGTCATCCTAGCCAGGCGAGGTGGCTGACGCCTGTGATCCCAGCACTCAGGGAGGCTGAGTCAGGAGGATCACAAATTTGAGTCCAGTCTGGGCAACTTAGTGACTTAGCAAGACCCTGTCTCAAAATAAAAAACAAGAAAGGGCTGGGGATGTAACTCAGCATGAAGACCCTGGGTACTATCTAGGAAATTTCCAGAACAGGTCTGGGAAGACTGGGGGAGATGGGGAGACAGAACAGGAAGTGAATGGTAAAGGGCTCCTGTCGAGGTGATGAGAGTTGGAGAGGGGATACCTGATGCGGTGTGAGTCAGATCTCAGGCAAAGGACACCTGCACGCTTGTGTGTACGCCTGTGACACCCTGGGTAACCTTTCTGTAATGTTTTCTTCCTTTTCCTTTTTGGCAGTACTGGGGATTGAACCCCAGGGCCTTTGCACTGAGTCAAATCTCCCGCTTTTTTTTTCCTTTTTAGTTATTTATACACTTTTTTGTCTTTTTAAGACAAAGTTTCACCATGTAGCCCAGGTTGGCCTCGAACTTGCAGTGATCCTCCTGCCTGAGCGTCCTGAGTGCTGGGATAACATGTACCAGTCACCATGCCTGGCTCCGTCATGTTTTCTTGACACACAGCCACATCTGTTCTTTAAAGTGTGTCGCCATGCTTCTGTGACAGCCAAGTTGTTGGGATGCAGAAGTTACACATTCTAAGTAGTAATAATGTGGGGTGCATTAAAGTCTTTCCTATAACTTTTCTTTTCTTTTTTCTTTTTGGTACCAGGAATCGAACTCATGACCTCGCACTTGCCAGGCAGGTGCTGTGCTGCTGAGTTACATCCCCGGCCTTTCCTATAACTTTTCAACTTTTCAAAACAAAGGAATGACCTCTGAACAGTCATTCAGCCTGTCTGGGAGCATGGGGAGTGGCGTGGTCCCCCTCGAGTGACTGTGGCTTCTTTACCTGCTGGCTGCAGAGGTCGCCCAGAAAGAAGCGCACGCGGGGATCATCAAGGCCTTGGCGGATATCGAACACATTGACGCTGTAGCCTCTGGCCAGCAGCTGCTGCACCATGTGCTGGCCCAGGAACCCTGAGCCTCCGATCACCGTGCACTTCTTAGCCTGTGGAAAGAGAGGGGTGGCAGGAGGCCCAAGTCGGCGAGGACCAGGAGCTAGGATGAGCCCCAGCTGACACGCCACGAGCGCTCCAAAGACACTGCCCGAGCCCAGGCGGAAGCTTTATGTAATTCCAGCGCTCTGCCACCAGTGCCACCTCCTCCCTTGGGATCAGCAAGGAGGGGCGAGAGAGAGCAATGGATCCTCAGAGAAACCTCATTGGCTTTGACGGCACGATCTAAGCTCTGTAGTTAGGGAAAGGAAATTAAACCACCTAGGATCAAACTGGCCCATCTGGGAAAAAAGGAAAGAAACCAAAGGTGATACCTTCTTGTTCCCGATATCTGATCTGTTCCCTGGGTATTCATTAAAGGTAACAAAACGAAACAAAGCCATCTGAGAGTTCACGCACAAAACATCAAAAAGAAAAAGTGTCCACACACAGGAAACTCAGTCCCGCTCCTCCCTGCCACCCCGGGCAGAACTGTGTGCCCCTTCTGGTCTCAGCCCGGTCACCTGAGAGTGCCATGATGCACTCCTGGGGGTGCAGACACCCCGAGAGCACTGCTCACCACTCAGGCCCAGGGCTTTGCTTTCTTTTTAGGAAACCTCTGGGCTAGGAGGACTGAGGTGCTTACGTGTACAGTTGGTTTGGGGACAGGTAGGGGACGGCGCGGGCTCAGCTCCTCAGGGACGCTCTCCCCAGAGACCAAAATACACTGGCTGTTGCCTGCTGAATAAACTGGCTCTAAGTGTCCCACCTCACCAGGGTATCTCCAAAACTTGAGCTGGGATTTCTTTTTCCTTTCTTTTCTTTTTCTTTTCTTTTCTTTTCTTTTTTTTTCTTTTTTTTCTTTTTGAGACAGAGTTTCACTATGCAGTTCAGGATGGCCCTGAGCTCATTTTGTACCCCAGGCTGGTCTCAAACTCACAATGATCCTCCTGCCTCAGCCTCCTGAGTACTGGGATTACAGGCAGGAACAACCATGTCTGGCCTGATCTGGTTTTTTTTTTTCCCCTCTGGTCTTTTTGAGACGAGGTCTCACTATGTAGTTCAGATTGGCCTTGAGCTCACTTTGTAGCCCAGGCTGGTCTCGAACTTGCAATAATCCTCCTGCCTCAGCCTCCTGAGTGCTAGGATTACAGGCGTGTGCCACCAAGCCCAGCTTTGATCTGGGGTTTCTTAACATGACAAGTCCCCGTTTTTCTTAGCCTGCCAGGTACAGACTGTGATGGCTTGTGGCTTGTCTTCTCTCTGTAGGAAAATAAGTAATTTTGATCCCAACTTTATTTCCTAAGAAAGTGAAAATAATCCATGGAGAAAAGTGTCTAATCATTTTACAATGGTTTATTTTTAAAGCCACATACCTACTACGTGTCTAATATTTGGGTAGCTGTACGAAATGTCCCCTGTAAAATAAGAATGTACAGGTTTGGGCTTATTCTTGTTAGGAAAACTTTAGCTGATTGCAAATGCTTTTAGAATGCACCCACAATGCACTGCGCATCTGTCTTCTAGACTGCACTTTTCGGTGACTGACTCATAAAAAACAATTCCTCCCCTATTCAGCAAAATGTACAAATAATCTTTAATAAGAATAAATGTGCAAGTAATAACATTTAATAATTTAATAGTAACAAGAAAGAGAATGATTAATCCCAGCACTCGGGAGGCTGAGGTAGGAGGAGTGTTGTGAGTTCGAGGCCGGCTTGGGCTACAACGCGAGTGCAAGGCCAGCCTGAGCTACATAGTGCGACCCTGCCTCAAAAAATCAGGGCTGGGAGTTTGGCTCAGTGGCTTAAGCGCCTGCCCTGTCAGGCGCAAGGTTGTGAGTTCAATCCCCAGTGCCGCAAAAAAAAAAAAAAAAAAAAAAAAAAAAGGATGATGCAGGCCACTAGGTTTTTTCCCCAATGCTTCTGGTTTTCCTGTCTGTAACAGAATTTACTTCCAGGAGGTCTTGAGCAAAAATATGTATATAAGTCAAGACACAAACATTCTCTTTCAGGAGCTTACTTTTAGAACTTTTTCTTCCTAGAAATTCAATCTACGAGAAAAAAAGAAGCTACCCTGAAAAATATACACAAATTTGGAAACTGATGACAATGGCAGTTTGTATGACTTTTTTGGTTGCTGAAAAGCGAGAAAATCTTAATTTTGCAGACTCCAGCTAGTAAACAGTTTGAACCGCAGAAGCCCGGCAGACGCCTTGCTCTGAGTGGTGAGGTGTCTGCTGCACAGTAAATGAAAAACATATATCTTCTATTAAACACACCCAGCACTAACCCATTTCATAAATGTATTAGATACTCTTTTTAACAGACACGCAAAATACCAACGGCTTGCTACCTGACTGCAGGCAGCCGTTTTGACGCAGTACTCACTTTGGCAATGTCCCCTGTCAAACGTGTCCGTGTGACCTGGTCTCTCACGGGCTCGCCGACTGTTTGTTCCATGATGGGTCGAACTATGGTCCTGTTTGCAATCGACTTTTCTTCGTCCTGAAGACAAATTTAGACATGGACACTAACATTATGCAAATGAAAACAACTTTAGCCGCTAGCACTGGGGGATGGGCGCCGCCCCCTCTGCTGTGTTTTCACTGAAGCACTTGGGTCAGAGGCAGAAGGTCACCACGAGGGCACTGGCAGGCTGCGGCTTCAACTATTCCTGCCTGCTCTTAGGTGCTCGAGGGAGTCCTGGGTTCTGGGCCTGGTTCTCTCAGTTTGCCCATCAATGAAATGGACTTGAGCGTTCACCTCTGGGATGTCAAGCGGGTGGTAGGCAGAGTATGGGAGACACAATTCTGCTTGGTAAGTTAAAGTCATCCTAGCCAGACAAGGTGGCGTATGCTGGTGATCCTGGCAGTCTGGGAGGCTGAGGCAGTAGGATCACGAGTTTGAATCCAGCCTGGGCAACTTAGTGACTTAGCAAGACCCTGTCTCAAAACAAAAAATAAAAAAGGGCTGGGGATGTAACTCAGTGTGAAGACCCTTTCTCCTTTACCCACAACACTGAATCGCAAACACAAAGCAGTCATTTATTTATGTGATACTTGGTTCTGTATCTATGTTTGTTTGGTAAGGGCCAATTTACTTAGTCACGGATTCCCTAAAATGCAGGGCTGGCGAAAGCCACCAGGAAGAAAGGAGCCTGCCTCAGAAGTGACAGGTTCAGGGAACGCTGTCGGGCGGGCCAGCAGCCAGCACCGGGTCTCAAACACCGTGACTTCTCCGATCCAGTCACATAGCTGGAGCCTTACACTTGCCACCTTCAACCAGTGGGTGCTGTGTGTCCCCAGAGGAACTGGTTTGCAGAGCGCACAGATTCTGTGGGCACACCAAAAGCCAGAATGGCCTGGAGCCGGGTGTCCAATGGGGGTGCCTGGGAGTGGGGGTGGGGGGCGTTTCCTGAACTCACACCAGAAGTTATCAGGAAAATACACTGCAAAACTTACACATCTCCCTGGGTCTTCGTATGACACATCTAATGAATAAGCAAAGTCGCCTTGTGTTTAGTTATGTGCCTGTCCTTTCCTTTCCTTTGTCCCACAGTCCCCTGCACGCTGCCAGGGTCCCACTGTTTGTCCAGCCCCAGACACGAGGGGCTGGGATCGCTGCACAACCGCCAGCTGCCCACACCCCTCCACAGGTCTCCAAGTAGGTGGCTTCGCTCTTGGTGTGGGGGCACCCCAAGATGCCCTCTGGCAGCTTCTCACCTAATTTCCTGGGAGCCTCAGGGAAGCAAGCAAATGAGAAGATGGCATTCAGTGGGGCCAAGCCCCCCACCCACCTGGCTTCCCACCCCACTGAGGTGACTGCAGACCTCTGCTAGTGGGGGCTGCTGAGACAGTGTGCCCAGGGCTATGACAGTGTCCTGCCCACTGGCCTGTGGGATCCCCTGACTGGCCCACCCCACAGGGGTCTGCTCCTGGTGGCCTCTGCCCTCCTGACCCGGCCCCCGCTGCCTGTGCAGAGCCCAGCTTGCTTTCCTCTCCAGCGCAGCTGGCTGGCAGTCATGAATGAATCCGAAGCCTGCTGCCTGGGATCCGGCCCTGGCTCTACCTCTCACCAGCAGGAATCACTCTGGGCAGTGATTTCAGAGACCTGCGCCTGCCTGCTCATCTGTAAAATGAATAGCCCCGTCAGATCATTAGGAGGATTAAATAAAATTAAATGAGAAGAATGTACGCAAAGCCCCCAGCGTAGTGCCAAGTGTGTGTTTCCACTCCATAAAGGCAGTGATTATCATCATCATCATCCATCTCGGGGCCTCTGCAGCAGACCCGCCTCGCCGCCCCCGCCTCCCGGAAGGTTCTCTGGGAATCCCTGGGCCGCACCACCTCTCTGCTGCTCGCCTGCAGACACTCGGTGCAAGCCGGCCTGGAAGGGGCTTGCTGAGCCACGTACAACCGGGACGTTCTGAAAAGCATGTGTACAGGGGGTAAAGACGGAATGTGACCAGGTACAGTGACATAGCAAGGCCCTGGGTTCAATCCCCAGCACCACAAAAAGGAGCCTGAGACTGGTAAACAAATTTGGGTAGGAGGGACTACTTCCTGTTCCCACATCTTTCAAGGAATAGGATAAATGAGCCCACAGCCTTCACTAAGTTCTTAATTAGAGCAAATCTGAGATTTCATCAGGTCCCTTGCCTTAAGCTTTGCATGAGAAGAAGGAAAAGGATGGGCCAATAGAGGGCTAGTTTAGTGGGTTTAAGGTTGATCAAAATCTAAGCTATGGCCTTTCAGTGACCAGGAGGAAAATAAGGGACTTTCTCTGCGACAGCCCTGGGGTAGGAATGCTTTGGCATCCAAGGGACTGTGTGGCCAGAGTGGGTTTGCAGGGTTAAGCCTTAGCACCAGATCACTTGTTTCAAAATAATCAGACGAGAAAAGTCATCTCCAGGGACATCCCTCACCACAGACGTGGTGGCCCTCAGGGGAGGGGACCAGCCAGAAGCGACTCTGTCAGTGAAAGGGCTCAGGGCTCCAGGGAAGCACCAGCCCAGGCTTCATCCGGACGTTCAAAACAGCGCTGGACGGCGATGGTGGGGACCGAGATGGTGGGGCGAGCAGCAGCTCCCAATAGATCCAGGCGCATCCTGAGCCCTGGCACCTGTGAATGCTCCCTTCCATGGGAAAAGGGTCTCCGTAGACGCTGGGGTGATGGGGCGGTTATTCTGATGAGTCCTAAACCCAAGGACAGGTGTTCTTACAAGAGGCGCACAGGGGAGAAACAGGGAGAAGAGGAGGAGGAGAAGGCTCTGAGAACACATAGGCAGAGACTGGGGTGACGTCACAAGTCAAGGAATGCCCAGGGCCAGCAGAAGCTGCGAGGGCCAAGGAAGGAGTCTCCCCTAGAGACTTTGAAGGGGGAGTAGACCAGGTGACCCTTTGGCTTTAGACTTCTAGTCTCTAGAACTGGGAGAGAATCAATTTCTGTCACTTCCAGTCATGCAGTTTGTGGTCAGTTGTTACAGCATAACCAGGAAACACATGCCAAGTATCCTTTGCGGTCCTGAGTCCAAATAGTACAGCTGCCAATCCCCAGCTGCCCCTGCGTTGCTAGCAAAAGCAAGTCACCGTAGTGCCTATTTCCTTCCTCACTTGCTAGAGGAGGATGTAGGAGGTGAAAGAAGAAACAGATTCTGTTCCAGTGCAGTGGTACCACTCAAACAATGATCACACTATTCTTCGCAACCAGCCTCCTGTCAAAACAAAAACCTACGGTCGTCTCCAATTATACACCAATTCTTTTAAAGTTTGTAAATATGATGAGTCAGATAATTGGGGTGATGGCTTAGCTGTCTCTAGGGCGCAAGCTATGCAGGACTAGCCTAGAAAATGAATCAAATCCCATTGGTGACCCCTCTCCCCTGGCCACCCACCTATGTCTACCATGTGTTATTCAGGTTGAAGGAAATATCAGGAAAGACACAGAAAACGAGTGTTGGTGAGAATGTGGAGAAGCTGGAAGCCTCCTCATGTACTGTCAGTGGTAGATGGTAGTGCAAAACAGCACAGCCGCTGTGGAAAGCAGTGTGGTAGTTCCTCAGAAAATCACACAACTACCATCTGATCCAGCAGTTCACGTGTGAGTATATGTCCCCCTACCCAAAGGAAAGCAGGGGCTTGGAGCAGATATTTATACACCCCTGTTCATAGTAGCATTATTCATTGATCCAAAGTTGGGCTAATCAGAAATATCCACTGATAGATGAATGGATGAATGGATAAGCAAAATGTGGTCTAACTATACAGCAGAACCTTATTCAGCCATAAAAAAGAGTGAAGTTTTGTCGCATCCTACAACCTGGATGTACCTACCATATACACAGGGACACAGTCTTAGGCTAACAGAAATCTAGGAAAAGAGGCCCATAGGGCTGCTGGTAGGGTCAGTAAGATCCTCCTTCCTGCAGTAAAACTTTCCAGGCCACCGCCTCCCGGAAACAAAGGGAGGGACAGTCTGTTTCTTTCAAACCAGACAGAGAGATGAGAGCGTTCCCTCCTTTTAGAAAGTGGGTCTCCCCTTTCAGGAATCAAAAACGTGACATGGGACAAAACACATGGACTAGGACCAACGAGGTCAGTGGTTGGAAGGGCATCCCCCTTGGGAGGCCGCAGGCAGGCCACTACAGCACCGCCACCAGCCAGCTCTCCTGTGTCCCTCTGCAGGCCCGCCAGGTCTGTATGTTTCTGTCGGTGAGTCCTCTCTCTGCTGGTTTATGCTTAGGACACAGAAATGCCCAATTTAGAATGTCTTTTTTTTTTTGGTACCTTTCTGGTGGGCTGCTCAGTACGCCAGGCTGGGGTGTGGGTGAGCAAGTCAGGCAGGAGTGAATACTGCCCGGGACCTGCGCTGTCAGGACTTTGTTTCACATGTGAGCACATTATCCAATTTAGGTGGACAGCACTGGTCACACTCTGCAGACGAGGATTTGCCCAGCATCACATGGCTGGCACACAGCCCAGGCAGGATTTGCATGTGCTCCTTCCACTGTGGACCGCCTGGGAAGCAGGCTGTGTTAGCTCTCTGCTGCTGTGACAAAGTGCCTGAGACAATCAACTTCAACAGAGGAAAGGTTTACTGTGGGTCACAGTTGAGGTGTGTGGTGAGTTGACCCCACTGCAAAGGGAGTGGAGAGGGACCGGGGATTCCAATATTCCCTTCCAGGACTTGCCCCAGTGACCTAATTTCCTTCCACTGGACCCCACTTCTCAGTAGTGCCATGGGCCTTTGGGGGGCACTGAAGAGCCAAACTATAAGACAGGGTCTGGAGGGACAAAGCTAGGGCAAAATTGGGCAGAAGCTCACAGGGATTTTACTACCCACAGAACAGCGCCTGGAGGTTTACAAGCAGGGCACTGATCTGAGCAGAGCTGTGCCCTGGGAAGATGGAACAAGGGGAATGCAGAGGTGAGAAGTGGGAAATGGGGAGGATGGGTCAGACATTTAATCCAGGTTTACCGAGCACCTAGTATGTGCCCCTCCTCTTTCAGGTTTCCAGATACTGCAATGTCGGCAGTGGACAGAACACAGGTAACTGCCCTCATAGCGCCTTTCTGGGGAGGGGGTAACAAGGACCAAAAAAGTACAATCTGCAGTTGGTTAGCAGGTGATGAGCGGGAAAACGCAGAGCAAGTTGTCGGGCTTGGAGACACGGCGTGGGCAGTGCCAAACACTACACAGTGCTGGGGGGTCCTCAGCAAAAAACGCAGTGGCTTGGGGAAACCCGCAGATAGAGGTCCAGCAGTCAGAAGGGTCAGTGGGGACAAAAGCTCCAAGCAGGAGTGTGCCTGGCGTGTTAGTGTCCTGGGGCTGGAGTTGGGGCCAGGGAGGAGGAGGACAGAGGTCGTGGGGCCGATGGGGGGGATACACCATGCCAGTCTCCGCAGACCATGGGAGAGCGCCCCTCACACGACCGGCTGAGGGGCTGCAGATGGAGGCGGCGGAGCAGTGGAGGCGGAAAAGGGGGCATTGTAGGGCTGGAGCTGACAGAACTTGGAGGCTGGACACAGGGGGATGGGACGGGGCGGGGAAGGAAAGAGTCCAACAGGAGGAAAAGTGTTTCACCCTGTTCACTGCTGTGAGGTGAAGAGGGCAAAGGGCAGACATTCCATTTATGGGATGCTAGGCGGTCTCGGGCCTTTCCCAGCCCCAGAAACTATGCTGGGTCCCCACCATCTCTGATCATCGCCCTGCAGCCTGCAGGGGAAGCAGTGGGGCCGAGGAGGGCGGACCGCGGGTCCCCGGCTCCACGTGGCCAGCCCCGGCCCGGCCCACAGCCCGGCAGACGCTCCCTTTTAAAGCCCCCAGCACTCTCCTCACTCCCCACACCTCTCCCCCTCTGCTCCGGAGAGCGCCCGGGCCTGCGATGCTCCTCCCGGCCCGTCTCGCGTCTTGGGTAGCGGAGTACGGTGACGCCTCTGGCGTGTCTCGCCCGAAGAGCACCGACCCCAGTACCTCGTCCTCTAGTCCTGCCCTGCAGCCGACACCAAGCGGCCGCCAGGGGCAAGGTCACGACCCCTACCTGTCAGTGGGCGACCTCCGGACGGCCTCAGCTTCTCAGCAGCCCGCACCCGCCAACCTGCAGCCCCGACGGCCTCTCTTCTCCTCCCCGCCCTCGTGAGCTGAGAATCGGCCGAGCTTCCTCCACTAAGGGGATTGGCTCGGGCTGGCGCCGGATCAGCCAATCGGCGCTCCTAGCGTCATATTGCCCAATGACGCCGGTTCTCCATCGCTAGAGCACGCCCCCTGTCCTGGGCCCGGGTTTTGCCAGGTGAGTCCCACCCATTCCGGCCCTGGGCCAATAGGAAGCGAGGCCGCGCGCACGGGGCGGTGGGAACGGCGCCGAGTCGGTGTGTAAGCCGTTGCCGTAACAACGGCCCAGGAGTCCGTAGGCGATGGTGAGTGCTGGTCGCCCCTACGCGCTTTGCCCGCGAGACCGAACCTTTTCCAGGCCCCGGTCCGGCCGCACCGCTTCTTCTGCTTCTTTCTCTGGTTTGGCGTATTCGGTGTTCCTTTGCGCTCGATCCCGGAAGAGTAGGGCAGAGAGTAGAGATGCCAGCCGCCTGGCTGGGCCTTCGTTTCCCATCGCTCCCCCCGCAACTCCGCCGGCGCCTCGCGGGTCCGCGGGCGCCTCCGGCCTTCCCCGAATCCCCTCCATCACCCGCTCTGTGCGGAGAAATCTCAGTTCTCCGTGGACCCCGACCGCTCTCAGACCCTGGCCTCCCGGCCGCCACACTCTGCCAAAGTTTTCGCACAGACCTGGGAGATTTATCATGTTGATCGCTAGTTCACGTGTATTTTGCAATTTCAGCCTGGGGCATTCAGGAGCTACTTCGGGCTTCTTGGAGAAAGCACTAAGTGGCTGAATCGATTGGGTTTTATTACTCGATACCGAAAGAATATATAGCTTAACAGTTGGCCAAATTTATAAGTAATTTCAAAGTTAAAATTCATCGTGCGAAGCGGAGTTCTGCGAGTGGCCATTGCAAGGGTATTTCCAGAATCAGGGGCCTCAAGTTGAGGGAGAGGTGAACATCTCTAGTTGCCCAGTCGGTTCCTTGGCTAGCTCTCTTTGGGGATGATTTTCAAAAACAAGGGATCTCCTCACTTCTAAAAACAATAGGAAGGAAAAGAGAGGAATAGAAGTTTGTGGAAAGATTAATCGTTTTTTTTTTTCCCCACCAAGCTCTGTTAATTTTCTTCTTTAGCAGAGCTTGGAAATTGGTTGGTACAAAGTATTTAAAAAATAGATATGGGCATTTGAAACTGTCTTACATAGAATACAGACTTGCAGTACTTAATGTTGTGCTCACGTGTTTAACGTTTAAAGGCCTCCAATTTTAAAAAGACAAACATGGCGTCAAGTGCCCAGAGAAAAAGGATGAGTCCTAAGCCAGAGCTGACTGAAGAGCAGAAACAGGAAATCCGGGAAGCTTTTGATCTCTTTGATGCAGATGGGACAGGGACCATCGATGTAAAGGAACTGAAGGTAAGCTCTATGCATTCCGCGGGACAGCCTCGCCTTTCCTCTGTGTCTTCCTTGTCTTTTTCTGTCACCATTTTATGTTTCGCCCTCTTCTCCCTGAAAAAGTAACAAGGGAGGATGCGCTGTGCTGTTTTCCTGTCTTTACTTAACTCAAGTGTTACTAAAGTTGTTTGCGAATATCAATTAGGGCACTGTTGCTATTTCCCCCAGTCATTTTAACATTATTATACCAGATGCTGGGTTAATACCTTTAACAGTTAGTTTTGCTTCTGCTTGGTTTCCACATGCTTATTGAGATGATCCATTTTCATTGTAGGTGGCAATGAGAGCCCTGGGCTTTGAGCCCAAGAAAGAAGAAATCAAGAAAATGATAAGCGAAATTGATAAGGAGGGGACAGGCAAAATGAACTTCAGTGACTTTCTGACTGTGATGACTCAGAAAATGGTGAGTTAACTGAGATGATATGCCTGTTTTCCACCTTAACAGTAGATAGATTTGAATCTAGATATGAAAACGGCTTCCCTGAAGGAAAGTCAGTACAATCTAGAGTTTGTCTAATAAAGGATAGTGTTTTCACTGGAACTTTAGCTCGCACAACTATAGAAATCATTTTAGCCTCTGTAAAGTAGTAAAAGTACTACTGCTTTCACTTCTGGCCTACTGTCTTTCTCCAACTGATAGGTCAACACGATAACCACAAGCAGTAAAACCTATAAACACCAAACATTTTTAAATGCTTTTCATTTTGACAATCCACAGCCCAAGTACTTTAAAACTGCAAACTCTTATCTTTCAGGTGTTTTGTTCTGGGCAGCTCAGCCTGAGGGCAAGCTAGTTTAGCAACTGTGCTTTGTACTGCCGTGGGGGTATGGTTTTTCAGCTCTTTCTAAGGTTACATTCACCCTTTCCTTGGTTCTCGGGTGTCAGCCTGTGCAGCCTTGCAAAGGGTTGAGAGAACATAAGCTATCATCCCCATGGGGACAGCATCTAAGGCCTTGCTCTTTCATTGGCCTGCAGGTCCTCTTCAGTGTGGCTCATATTCCCTCTCTTTGCCTGTGGAAAGCTGACCCCCACCACCCCCCGTCCTAGATGTGTTTCCCAAGACGCAGATCATACGTCTTTCTCTGACAGTTGTGCTGCTTTGAAATTGTCTAGTCATACCTGTGTTTTACTTTGTGGACTGATTTTCAGGAGAGTAGGAGGCTCAGCATTCTGTAAGCACCTAGTAGAGCAACCCCGCCGCGAGGTTGGTTTCAGATCGCTCGTATTAGGGGCTCTCCATTGTTAGCTCCTGGCAGGCGTCTTTCAGGGAATTTGGGGTAGGAGGTCTTGGAGACTCTGCTTGTTCTGTTGTAAGAGTATTCAGGGCACCAGGCACTCCCTGCACACAAGTAAGTAAAATGACCCTCTCTTTCCTCCCGTCATCCTCTGTCCACTAAGAGGATCCCCTTTCTACCAGTTTAAGTAGGGTTTTCCCCCCTAATTGTAACTTTACTCCCTGCTCCTACATTTTAAAAATGAATCCAGTAGCTCTTTGGTTTATAAGGACAGAATGTTTTAGATACAATCCTTAAATTTTCCTTTTTAACCTCTGGGTTTATAATAATTTTACTAAGTTGTCCTGTTGTTCTACCCCAGATGATATTTGTTCTTCTGTGGCGTAGGACCTGTGTCATAAAGGCCATCTCTGAGACCCTGAGCCCTTAAAGTAGGGACAGGGTGGCACAGTCAGGGAGTCAATCCAAGGACATTCCCTTGCAAACCCCTTGAATTCAGAACTGGGGACACTTTTGAACAAGAGAACCACACCAGCTGTTCTGAATTGTGTTCTAGTTCTCTTCAGATTTCTTGACTTATGTACCAAGTGCACGCCTCTTCCCCTGAATTCAGAGTTAGTAATAAAATATGGGGTATGGCAGTAGGCAGGGGCACTAATGCTTGCCCCAAGTCCAGGCTCAAGTTACTTTGTTGAAAAAGAGGGAGGGCGACCAGGCAGAGGCAGGGCTGCAGGACATGAGGCTTCCCTGCTCATGCGTTCTCCGTTCTACTTGTTCAGTCTGAGAAAGATACCAAGGAAGAAATCCTGAAAGCTTTCAAGCTCTTCGATGATGATGAAACCGGGAAAATATCATTCAAAAATCTGAAGCGCGTGGCCAAGGAATTGGGCGAGAACCTGACCGATGAGGAGTTGCAGGTGCGTTTCACCTCAGTCTAGAACTCTGAGCCCCTGGGTTCTGCCGAATTCCTTTTTCACTGGCAGAGGCACCTCTTTGTAGGAAAGCGAGTGTCCTTTTTCCCCTGTAGTGGCAGTTCTTTGTGAATCTCACAAATCCCTGACCTTGTTTCCAGAACAGCGCACCTCTGTGCAGTGAGTCTCCCTAGCCAAGGTGACCTGCACACTCCTTTCCAGTTGGTGTGTATGACAGTGTGACTTGGTTTGCAAATAGCTTCCCAGGAACTAAACTACCCCAAAGAGTAGCACATCTGCATTTGCTGGCCTGCAGCCGTCCGTAACAGCCTTTAGTTAATGACGCACCTAACCCGAATCCTTACTGTCACGCAGGAAATGATTGATGAAGCCGATCGAGATGGAGACGGAGAGGTCAACGAGCAGGAGTTCCTGCGCATCATGAAGAAGACCAGCCTCTATTAGGGCGGGCTCGCACGCCTGCCTAGAGCACATGTGACTAGATTAGTGCCTGCTGTCCCTGTGCAACTTCAGCCATGACCTCTAGTCTATTTTGGACTTTTGGAAGTGTTCTTTGATATTAAAGTTCTTTGTAAAATGATCTGCTGATTAGTTCAATTCTTGAAAGCAGAACGAGAGCACATCCAAGGAGGGAGAGGGGTCTTGGGGGTCGCCCACCTGCCGTTTCTCCTGGCCTCGCTACTTTCCGCACAAACGCGGAGCCACTTCCGAGCTCAGCACGTGTGTGGTTGGGTCACCACTGCCGCAGCCCCTTCTCCGTGGTTCGCCTATTCACCCGATGCCTGAGTGCCATTTTCTCTTTTGCAAAACCCAGTGAACCCTTGTGCTGGCATTGGATGTGTGTTAATGCTGTTTTTGTCTTAAAAATAAAACTTTTCTCAGTTTGAGCTTTTGTTCTCCGAGGATGAGTTCTTTGACTTTGACTCTGAGTTCATCTTCTAAAGAGCCGTGCCGCAGGCTGCGGACCTGTGGGCGGAGTATGGAGTAACCCTTCACAGCTTCCCTGGCGTGAGTCTTTCCTTGCTTTGGGCATCTGTGGGTTTATAAAACTAGTACAATTCCCATTTCACGAAAACCTAAATGGTGCACTAGCAAGTCATAAATGCGAAGCTGAGAAAGAGCCTTGCGGGTAACTTGTGCTTGGACTGAAGGAGACCTTGTCCGGCTGCCTGGGGCCCTGCCCAGGATCACCTGCTAGGTGAGCCGTGGTGGGTGACAGTGTAGTATGCCCCTGGGTGAAGGTGGGAAGTTGAGTCACTACCACGGACGGGGAGAAAATGGGCTTTCCATCTTTTGGCAGGCATCCTCGTTCCCTGGGGATAGAGTTGCCTGATTTAGCAAATGAAGAGAGAACAAGTAGTGATTTTGAATTTCAGATCAACAATGGATCACACACGTGCATGTAAGTACTTAGCAATTTTTTTGCCTAGCCTATTTGGACTTCCTGCTGTTGGCTGTTGATGGGAAATTCACACTTACCTGGGCATCCCGTTGTTCCCACTGGCAACGCTATGTGAGGAGGGCTCAGGGCATGGCAGTGTGGACCTCTTCACCGCCCAGCGAGGGCTCCCACAGTGGGAGGTGGGGAGCCCGCGCCAGCTTTGGCCCTGGCTTCTCACCCCAGTTCTGCTCCCTGAGGATGGGCGGTTTGGGGCAGTCTACCCTGGGCGCCTCGGGTTCCTTGTCTGTACAAGGGGGAGGCGAGTCGTGTTAAACCAGAATTGTTGGGGGTCAGACAAGTACACAAAAACCCCTGGCTTTGTGGTGGTCCAGGATGTGATGTTTCAGAAATGTCTATTCTCACCCTCCTTTGCTGGTAAATGTGGGGCCTGATTACTGTCCCTAACGTCAATGGACAGCATTTCTTGGGAGGATCTGACTTTTCCCATCTTGTTATTTTCCATCAAGAGACAGGATCTGGTCAAAGACACACAGTAGTGGAAAGGAATGGCAAGACTAGGTCTCTCGTGTGACTGTGAGCCGTAACCCCGGAGACATTCTTTTTAAAATTTATGTTTTTTTTTTTTTTTGGTACCAGGGATTAAAGTTTATGTTTTAGTGGCTAAGGAAAAGTTGTTAATATTCACTGTGTACAAAGTAATGTTTTTGCAAGGCATATCCATCGTGAGATGGCTAAATTAACTATCCTGAAAATATTTTTCTGTCCTCCTACCCAAGGTTCCCATACGTGAAATAAGGTACCTCTGGGATGGCCTGAGGGAGGCGGGGTGGGGGAGCGGCGTGGAGCGTATTAGCCCCGAGGATAAAACTGAGCACGCAGGAGATGCAGACAGAAGGAGCACGGGCAGCCCGGGTGGGCCTGGACCAGAGGACTGGGGGGTCAGGAAGGGGACAAGGCTGATCCATTCCCACAGCGAAGGGCAGAGCCTGGCTGGGGGGTGGCAGGGAAGAGGGTAGTTCACGTCAGGCTGGGAAAGGGGAATGTAGCTGGGAGTGGGGGTTGGGTGGAGAGAGTGCGAAGGTCACTTAACGTGGGGGTGGGTGGAGAAATCTAGGTGGAATGGCAGGAATGGGGACAGAGCAGAGGTCAGTTGTGTGAGAAAGGGCCAGAGAGATGCGGAGGAGGGAAAAGGGCAGGAGGAGGGGAAAAGGACAGTTCGAGGGGGGACTTTTGCTCCACTTTAGTGGCTTCAGGACATACTGGATGCCCTGGACACACTGTCCAATAGATTAGCTTGGCTCTGAAGTGTTAGCACTGCTATGGACAGCTGGATTTGCCAGTAGACACACTCAGGCCTGATAGAAATAGAATCTATCTCAGGAAGGCATTGAAATAAAAGGAGCCGTGTGCTGGCTGCCCCCGGAAGATGCGGAAGAGCTGCTGGGTGCTGCACACTAACAGGACATGGGAGGGCTGAAAGGCAGGCTGACTTTCCCAGCAATCGTCATGAGGTCCTTTCACTGCTGGTTTTTACATTCTTTGCATTGGACCATTTTGACTTTAGTTCTGTGGTGACTAGAATAACAGGAAAGAATATTCATCCGACCATTGTCCTTGGTTAACCACGAGGCGAGATAGACCCAGGTCTTGCAGAAGCCACGTGGCTTGTAGTTGTGGGCGTCTCTACCACGTACCCAGGAAACTTCCCTGAAGTGAAGGGACTTCCGAACATGCTGAGCTGCCAAATGCAACCCCGAGGGCCAGGCTCTCTGGCTTTCTTTGGCCACACTCAAAACACAGCCCTAGGTCAGCTCTTCTCTGGAGCTGGCTCCTGCTTGATGGAGCTATGTGTCTGGATCTGGCTTAGTCATATTCCTGATTGCTGGGACAAACACGGGCTACCCACACCTTGAAGAAGGAGAGGTTGACTTTGGCTCACAGTTTAGAAGTTTCCCTCCGGGGCAGTGCACTGGCTCCAGGACTGACCCAGCATAGCAGATAGGGCACAGCAGCCAGGACGCCACTTTCCAAAAACTCTCCTGTGAGTGTGTGAGGCGCGTGGGGGGTGCATCTGGACATAAACCATAACAAGTGTTGCTCAACTGTATTTTATGTCTTTGTTACACTTTCTAATGCTAGAATATTGGCAGTACCATTAAAGGAACACTAAAAGCCCCAACAATTTAATGGCCATTGTAACTTAGTCACTAGTCCATGGAAAATGGCCAGCAGTCAGTCCACTCAGCCCTTAGGCACCCTTCCGCTTGGCTAGCTCTGCTTGTGACCTCGGTGGTGCTCACTCACGAGGCCAGGTTTCCCCACAGCACAGGAACAGGGACGAGTCCTTTGTCCCCATGGTGATAAGCATCTTAGAGCAACTTATTGCTGCCTTTACCATCCTGTGTGCTGGGAGT
Source organism: Dasyprocta punctata (assembly GCA_004363535.1). Taxonomy (NCBI): domain Eukaryota; kingdom Metazoa; phylum Chordata; class Mammalia; order Rodentia; family Dasyproctidae; genus Dasyprocta; species Dasyprocta punctata. The sequence goes on from RJWM01015308.1 coordinate 35,196, forward strand.
TGCTCACATAGCCCGCCCCTTAGCAAAAGCAATGCATCTAGATCATAGTCCTGCAAATACGTTTCTTGCCACTAGATGGAGAGCCCGAGACAGTGCTGCTTGGAATCCTCTTGCATTCAGCTGTGGTTTGAACCGGGTCTTCCCGTGCTCAGGTGGCCAGGGAGCATGACGGAGAGGGAGACACACTGGGAAGATCCTGCTGGGGCCGGGGACTTCTTGCAAGATGTTACAGGCACAGGCACTGATGGAGTGCTCCACTGAGCATTTAGATGGATGCTCTACTGAGTCTAATTAAAAGAGAACACAGTGACATGTTTGCAGTCAAAATTGTTTACCTGCTGCACAGACTCAGTGAGATTCCCTAACTGCCTGGAAGACTTCTCAAGGGAAGGGCACAGGAGTGCCTTGGAGCTCTTCATGGCCATACTCTGCGCCTGCTGCAAAGCGCCATCCGGAATCAGCCTTACTCATTTACTCAGTTCATCGGTCCTATAGCAAAGACTTACTAACTCGTTGAAAATTCTTAGCCTTCTGTGGCTTCGTTTCTGACAAGTATTACTTGTTATGAGGTGAATTCTGTTTCCCCCAGATTCCTATATTGGAGTCCTAACCCCCAGTGCCGCGAAATACAACCTTACTTGGATGGAGAAGCTCATGTTGGAGTCAGATGGACCTGAATCCAGTCATTCTGGTGTCCTTTCCGAAAGGGGGACATCTGGACACAGAGACACGCATGGAAGGAAAGACCATATGAGGACACACAGAGAAAAGATGGCCACACTGAAGCCAAGGACAGGGGCCTGGAGCACGCCCTTCCCTCACAGCTCCACCCGCACAGAGATCACAGATTTTTAGCCTCCAGAGCTGGAGGTCACGCAATTCTGTCATCAAAACCTCCATGCCTATGTTATTTTGCAAACTCACACATGCCTTTCTCTTACTGAAAGACTGCCTCTGTTCCCGGAAGTGTCCTGGCCGGAAGTATACACAGTAATGTCAAGGAAACAGTTTAAACTTGGAATCGAAGCTGCAGAATTCATTGCTCCATGGATACTGAATGTTGTCTCTCCTGAGAGATCCTTGAGCACCGGGACAGGTGAGGCGTTGCAGCCCCATAGCTTTTGCCTGGACTTGGGAGTCTGAGCTTCAGCCCATGTGCATAGGCTACCTCCTTGGGAGATGTGAGGTGTGGGAAGATACTTGTGTGATCCTGAATACAAAGAGATCTAACAGGTATGGCAATGACTGAAAACCTAATCGGCAGAGCATGGGAAAGATGGAAGCGGGGAGGTGGGGTAACAGCCCCTGGACATCACTGCTTTAGGTCTATAGTTTAGGAGAGATGCTTTCAGGACGAGCCTGGCTATCCAAAAGAGCAGATGCCAACCCAAGAGGCATCATAGAAAGTCTCTGCTGCAGTTGAGTGGCCTCAGGAATGTCACCTACAGCCTTGGCAACTTGTTCATTTTATCTGTCCAGCAGGAGGGTGTTGCCGTAACCTGCCTCAAGGGGAACTGCGAGGATTACTTAAGCAAATACATCTATGGAGCATAAAAGAGGGACTGGTACGTGGTAGTCATTCATAAATATTTATTAGGGAACTAAGTTTAGAGCTTGGCTTCCATCTTCAAATATAGAGTTCAGCAGGTACGTCCCTGATTCCAGCATCACACTTTTTTTTGCTTTATTTGTTTATTTTTTTTTTGAGATAGGGTCTCACTATATAGTCTAGGCTGGCCTTGAATTCACAGCAAATCCTCCTGCCTCAGCCTCCCAAGTGCTGGGATGACAGGCATGTGCCACCACGCCCAGCTCCAGCATTACAGTATAAGGGTACAGTATACCTGTAGACTAGAAGTTCCTAACCTGGCCCCAAAGATGCGAGGAGTCTATCCATTTCCCTGAAGAGATTTTTAAACCTCCTACAACAGTGTGCACCCTTTGTGGTCATGAGCAGATGGGCAGTTTTCATCAGACTACAGTCCTAGAATTGGGCATGGAGAGAAATATGCAAACCTGTAGCGAGTACTGTGCCACACTTTGTGTGTGTGTGTGTGTGTGTGTGTATGTGTTTGGGGGTAATGCACTTGCTTTTGGTGCATCACCTGAGTTCTGCAGTCTCCCTGGCCATAACTGTATTTTTCCAGCGAGGCAGCTCCAGCAGCCCTTCCACACTGTCCCATGGGGCCTGGGGAGCTCTGCAACACTGTCCCTGTCCTTACTGGACATTTCCTGCAATCAATCATTCTCTCCACTTGCTGGGATTTCCTGCTCCCCTTCCTCCCTCTCCGACAATATTTTTAGCTTGAAGATCAATCTTTTTGAAGGAAAAATGCCAACAAAGAGCGTTTATTTTCTTCCAAGAAATTGCTCTCCTCTCCCTACACTGACTAGAAGGCATGTTACTTAACTGTCTTCAGCATTCTTGGAAAGCCTCAATTCATTTTCGGCTTTAGCCTTCCCAAAATTAATGATTCTCTAGGATCCAGACCATGGTCTGTGTGTGTTCTAATCCATCATTAGATTCACGTCTTCTCTCTTCTGCATTCATTCATTTAGCCATGCACTCCCCAAACACCGAGCACCACTTCTCACGCAGGCCCTGCAACAAGAAAATGAAGCCCTGTGGAATTGATCTGTAGGAAGAAGATAGAAAACAAGCCCAAAGAATCGAGGCTAAGGAGATAGAAAACGATGGGGCACCGTGGTCTGGGAAGTTCTCACTGTGAAGCTGACACTTGCACAGAGACTGGAAGTCCTATGGGGATCTGAAGGGGGAGTGCCAGGTGGAGCAGTGGCACATGCAAAGGCCCTGTGACAGCAGCAAAGGGCAAGCAAGAGACCCCTTCATCAGATAGTGGCAGAGGGCAGAGTCGGGTCTCATGAACTTCATGGGTAAAGGTGACATTCTATGGGCGATGGGAGGTAATCGCAGGGTTCTGAGCAGGAAAATGAAACAACAGGCATTGGCCATCCTCTTTCTCTCCATTTGGCTGACATGCTTTCCCGATGCTCCTGTTTAGAACTTGGATTGCCTCTGCCTGGGACTTAGCTTTCTCTTGCCTTTGAACTTGAACCGTGCCCCTGGCTCTTCCTGGAGCCAGCGTGCATAAGGCTCACCAGACCTTATGATGTTGTGAGTGATTCCCTGTTGTCTACTGTCTGTCTTCGTATAACACAGAGTGTGTATTTATATTTAAATGACATAAATATGTAGTACAGTAAGTCCCAACTTAACACTCGAGCTGCAAACTTTCACAGATACAAACTGACCTCGCAGTAGGAACATTCATAGGTGTGAACAGATCACAGAAGTAGCTCACGTGTCTGCCCGACACTGTCGCAGCTGTGCTGCTGTGTGTCTCCTGTGTGTGTGGTATTCGCATGCTTTACATTGTATAGTGGTGTCAAAGGTGTGTAAGACTCACTTTGTTGGACTTACAAATGAATCCAACTTGCGAATGTTCTGGAAGGGAGCTCGTGTGTAAGCTGGGGACTCGCTGTAGTCCTTTTGGCTACACCAGTGCCAGTGAACCTGCACCCTGGCTACCCAGCACTCAGGTTTGATTGCAGCATTGGCACCTGGAGATAAATCAGTGGGATTTGGGTTGCAGTTTGGGCCCTCGGTCCCTAAAAGCTTCCCCATCACGGATCCAGCCTGATGGAGCTGTGTGTCTGGACAGCCAGCAGAGGGCCATCTCTCATCAGATACCGCCTGTTTCCCCTGTTGATCCCTTTGGACGCTTGTTTTCAAAGGAGAGAAAAATCTTTCTCATTCTTTTTTTCATTCCCAGAGAACAGAAGGCAATTTTGGAGAAAGAGGAGTGTGTGTGTGCAGGCGGGTGATGTGAGGCGGTGACACAGCGCGCCCGAGGTGATCTAGGCAATGCATTCCGTGCAAGGCCAACACCAGAGTCCCGCTGCAGGCGACAAGGGTCCCGGTACAGCTTACTCTTCCTCTAAATGAAAGCCACATTACAGTGTGGGTGTAGGGGGGCGGGGTAAGCTGCAGAGCGAGGTTTCCCAGGTGGAATTTCTCTAACAGAAGGGTCAGGGGAAGGGGTGGGAGAGGGAGGGAAGCTTAAGTTACTGCAGAGTGGACGTGCGTGCCTCACGTGTAACCTTTCATTTATGCACAGGCAAGAACATAAACACAGAGAACAAGGTCTGGAAAGATGCGCCCCAGAGTTTCTGTAGTGGTTTTCTCTGCGCAGGGGAAGGAGCTTGGAAGCAGCTACAGGGAAAAGGATTTTCTCCTTTTATCCTGCTCTGGGATTACATTTCTAAGAATAAGATTGTATTCACATGTGACTTTTATGTTTTAAAGGGCATTCTTACATATCTTTTCACATGCACTAGGATGGCTACAATTTCTCAAAACGGAGAATAACAAATACTAGTGAGGATGGGAGGAATTAGAACTCTAATTCGTTGCTGATGTGAATGTAAGATGATGCAACCACATTGCAAAACAATGTTAGAATTAGCGTGGGAACTAGCAATTCCACTTCCAGGTATATATGCAGAAGAACTGAGAGGAGATAGCATCACTCACAGTAGCCCAAAGGTGAAAGCAACTCAAGTGTTCACTGGCGGGTGAGTGAACAAAATGTAGTTTATGATACAGCAGAATACTTATTCAGCCACGAAAAGAAATGCGACTGTTACACACGCCATAGCACGGACCAAGCGTGAAAACACTCTTAGCAAACACCACCCAACCCAAGGGACAGCTACTGCATGACTCTACCCATATGTTATGGATTAAAAACGGGTGGTCAACTTAGCACCAGCTGAATTAATTCAGCTGGTGTTGAGTAAAGATGCTCCACCTGAAGAAAGTTGCCAGCATAAATAGAGATGTGAAGAAGAAAAGAGAGGCATTGTGGGTTCTTTCAAGAGTTGGTGTTTCGAGCCGCTGGTTCTTCTGGAGGTGCTTGTCATGCTGGCTTCCCCAATATGGATTCGGCCATTATCATCGGAGGAGCTTGGGACCTCATCAATGAGAATGGCTGTGATTCACGTTGCGGGAGCCCTGCTCCTCACATTGTGCATCGCTTCCTGGCTCCGGAGGGGAAGCTGTGTGCTGGAGAAGCTTGTCACGCTGGGCTTCCTGACCTGTGCTCAACTGTTCTCGTCGGAGGAGGAGCGCGGGACCTCGTTGCCTCTGAGGATGGCTGTGGTGCTCTTCAGGGCAGCCCTGCTTCTTTTGAGCATGACTTCTCGGCTCTGTGTAGGACCCTCAACCCACTGCACAGCTCCTTCACCCTGCTGGCATACACTTTCTAGTTCCAGCACTGACCTTTGGCCTTCCCAGCACAGAACCGTAAAATATACTGGCGTGAGTCCTCATTGTGGACTCTCAGATTTCCAGTTGGTACTGTGGGAGGCATTGTCATGCATTTGGGTCTCTAGCTGGACTCTCGCAAGACATTGCTGTGGGATTCAGGCCCTCGGCTAAATATCCTGGGTCTTAGTGTTGTGGACAGGTTTTCCTGCACTTTCTTGTGTTTAACTCTGGGTGATTATAATAAAACAGTATTACAAATCCTGTGTCCTTTATGCAGTTGTTCTCCCTGTAACCCCTGACTACAACCCCATATAAGGTGTCCAGAATGGGCAAATGCACTGCAATGGATGTGTCGAGTGTGGGAAGTGGTGACGGTTACTCGACACTGTGAATACCCTTAATGCCACTGAATTATGTACTTGCAAGTGGTGAAATCACCAAACACCACGTTGTATATCTTTTCCCACAACACAAAACCTGAGAAAGTTTCTATGAGAACATGAGGTTGCCTTCAGAGATGTAGTTGCACACGCTCACAAAGGGAGGAGGAGCGGGCTGTGGGAGGGATGTAGGGGCAGCTCTGTCTCTGTTTCCTGCGTGGTGTGTTTGTGGGAAGCAGAAAACGCTGTGGAAGTGGGGAGCGGTTTGTGGCAGACTCTGTGCGCATGAGGCTGCAAGCTCAGTGCCTAGCACAGTGTCTGGTGATGAACATTTGTTGGATGAGTGATTGGATAATTAATTCATCTCTGTGACTTCTGGGTGACCTACTTAAATACATTACTCTCTATCCTATCATTTTGGGCACTGTTGTTAATTATTTGATGCACGATTAGAAGCACAAGTCCGGAATTCAAATATTTGGTTATCATTAGCATAGGGATAGTGGGTTTGTTAGGCCAGGCTAATTCCCTCATCTTAGTGAACCGGCTCCATAAATGATTACTTCTTTGTCATGTGCTGGTTCGGAGTTAGTGGGGGTAGACTAGGCTGCAGCTTGGGCTCTGTTCCATGCAGGCTATTAGGGGGATCTCCAGGGGCCTCTGGACACTCAGAGCACTCCACTAGGTTGTGTGCACCTGGCTGGCAGGTAAATGAAGATGGAGAACAAGGACAATCACTCCTGAGATTTCAGTGGCCAGACCTGTAAGTGTTATTTATCAATTCTTTCCATGTCCCATCGGCCAGAACGCAGTCACATGGCTACACGAGAGAACCCTAATCACAAGAGATGCTGGGAAATGTAGTGCTGCTGCAGGCGAAGGATGAGAAGGAAAAGGTGTTTGGTGAATAGGTAGCATGTGTCTAGGTCACGGGTAATGAAGGAAACTGGAGGCACGAGGGAGTGCCCCTATGGGAACTGTGTACTGGGCATCCCGGGTGAAGTGGCCCAGCACCAAAACCCCAGGAGCTTCAGTGCTTACATAATGTGAAGAGCAGGAGACAAAGGAGAAAGGTGAAAATAAACTAAGAATAGGAGGACGCAGAGCAAGGAGAGAGTGTTGAGACAGAGGAAGCAGTCGACTGCACTGAGGTTTAACAACATACAGTCCCTGGTTTCTGTGGGATGGTGGGGACTGAACTGTGGGTGACGGCACAGGGGAACATATGTAGGGTCTTTCTGAGAAATTTGGCTGTAAAAAGGGGAAAAGCAATGAGATAGTAGCTAGCAGGCTCTCGAGGTGGCATTGGAAAAGAACGGATTTTTAATGAGAGACACTTGGGAATATCTGAGTATTATGGGGAAGGAACCACAGTAAATAAAAACAAAAACGAAACAAAACAAAACAACCTGTGGTATAGGACTAGGAACAAGTAAACAGACTATTGGAACAGAAGAACTAACCTTCAAAAGTGTATGAGGTGTGGTCAAAATATACGGTGAATGTTTAAACTAAAAATTTATTACAGTAAAAGACACATTGCCATTAATTTCCCTCACCATATCTCTCTCGCAGTTCTGGAAGTCCTCTTTCATGGGGGTGGTTTTGTGGCTACCTCCATGTCCTGAATTGATTCAAAATGCTGGCAGCAATTTTTGTGAAATAACTATTACAGCGTGCCCTCCCCTGCCTCATTCATCAGCTCTGGCACCATGGAGCTTTGGCACTTCTCCAAAGTCCAAATGGCCAGAAAGGGAAACATTTTGAATGGATTAGAACATCAAGGCAGCTAAGGCAGGGTGACTAAAGACACAGAAGAGGACTTCCCGAATTGCTTCAGAAAGCAAAGACGATAGGGTAAGTGTGTTCGAAGTGAGGGGAATTAATAGTGGTGTATCTTTGACCGTAATAAGTTTACCTGGGTTTATACACTCACCATATTTTCTATCATACCTCCTATATGTCAGTGTGGAGTTACAATTGGTTTTAAATGACCGGCTGTTTCTGAGGTATACAGGTGTTCATCTATGGTGGGATCATCTATGTGTATGTACAAAACTTTTCTTTCTCCAGAAAGAATTTAAAACTGCTTAAAATGATGCGTTCTAGAAGATAGGGCAAAAGAAGTGTACATGGAGAGAGAAAGAGAGAGAGAGTAAATAACATATGGAAATGTTGAGGTGAAATGTGTAAAATTCAAGTTCAATGCTGACCTTATGGGGGAAATCTAACTTGATTCGCCACCAATTGCTTTCAACTGGAGTTGTCGAAAGAATCAAGTTTGTGAACTGAGGTACCACTGTATTTAGATTCTGTAACTTGAAACATCTCTTTAATGCTGACTGCTTTAAGCATCACAGCTAAGCTGAGTTCAGGTCCCTTGATCAATTAATGCTGTGATCTACGAGGTAGTTACTTCCGTTTGCGTAACCTGCTCTGCATTATCAGTTTTCAGGCAGAGATGCACATTTATTCTGGAAGCTTCTCTGAAAAGCCCTTGCTCTTTGCTCTGTGTATTGCACAGCAGCCTTTGACCAGCAGCAGTAAAATCCGACATGAAATTAGACAGGCGCTGACTGTTCTGGCCTCACGAATAGGTTCTAAGTCAGAAAACAAGCTTGGTTTCATTCTTCTATGATTCTCCCTTGTTCCTGACCTCCTCTGGCACCCTCTGGGCCATCTTTTGCTGTACTTACTCTGAACTCTTTCTCCTGAGCTCTTTGATACCCCTCCCCTCTCAGCAGACTCCTTATTCTAGAAGGCGCAGCTTACCCGTCATGTCCTCCGGCGGAGTCTTCCTCTGGGCTGGACCCATGCTCCTCCCTGTGCTTCCCCAGCTCCTGTCTACACTGACCTTGTGCTCCAGCTCTGCATTCTTGGGGCCTAGCGCACAGTGTGCCTATGGCTGGTGCACGTTGCGTGAAGTCTCACAGCAGAGAGGTGAAGGTCTCTATTAAAATCACAACCACCGCCTTGGCCGGGATGGCAGCTACGTGGGGGTGTACATCTGTTAAGTATCTCATCAAACTAGACATTTGAGATCTGTGCGATTTACTGCATGTACATTATAGCTCACGATGGTACTGTTACCCTATTATTTTTCTTTTTAAATTTCCTTACCCACCCACAGTAGCTTTCGTCTCTGAGGAGAGTGGTGTGGCCTTCACTGGGTATGTAGCTCTTTGCTTAGGAAGGTAGCTGGCTGCCTGAGGGAATTGAGGAGAGAGTCAAAGAGAGAGGTGAATGCTTTCCACCAGAAGGGAGCAGCCTCTGGGATATCCTGGGGTTTAAAGCTTTGGGGCAGAGGTGTGAAGTTCAGGGAAGCGTGGAGAGAGCCATGTGCTGGGGACAGTGCCAGGGCATCTCTGTGCCCTCTGCCGCAGATGCTCTGAATTTGGCATGCTGGGCCACAACCCCATGGAGACTGACCAAGTTCTAAATGCAGACTGGGATCTCCCAAGCTGAGTTCAAATCCTGCCATGGCTCTCAGGTAGCTTGTAAATTCCTGTGCAAGCGATTTCACTTCTCAGAGTCTTGGGATCTTCCATGAAATAGTCATAGTTCTTACCTTGCAGGAGTGGGAGGAGCAAAAGATATTCTACCAGTCCTCGTGGGTTGCACCACAGATCAGGCAGCCCAAGTCAGAGAAATGTGCCATCTCCCAGTTCTGGAAGCGGAAGTTGTAGATCAAGGTGTGGGCAGGGTTGGTTCCTTTGAGATCTTCATGACCTGCAGACGGCTGCCTTCTCCCTGTGTCCTGACACTGTCACATCCCTGTGTGCATCTGTGTCCTCATCACCATTTCTCATGAGGACAACAGTCACACTGTGTTTCCCTTAGTTACCTCTTTTAAGGTCCTATCTCCAAATGCAGTTATGTTCTGTGGTACTGGGGATTAGGACCTCAACATATGGAACTCGCGGTGAAGCACAGTTCAGTCCCTAGCAGGTATCATCCTAGGGTCTGGCACACAGGACCTCACTAAATGTTTGCAGAGTGCTGTGTGGGGCCTTTCCTGTTGACCCAGATTAGTGACATGAGCCAGATGTGGTGGCACATGCCTGTAACTCCAGCTCTCGGAGGGAGGCTGAGGCAGGAAGATCATTGCAAGTTCGAGACCAGCCTGGGCTACAAACAGGTCAAGGCCAGCCTGAACTGCATAGTGAGACTCTGTCTCAAAAACAAACAAACAAACAAACAAAAAATTAGTAACATAATGACATGGGAGCAAAGACACAGGAAGCATCCAATTTTTTTAAACAAGAGCCAAGGTCACAGGATGCAGATAGGGCTGCAAAGACATGGGAGGAACTCATGCTACTGCCACCTGCAATGACCTGGCCACCACTGCCTTCTCCTCAGCCCTTATTCCAGTGGTAGTTTCTTTATACTGTCTGTCTTTTATTTTAAAGAGGATAAAACCAAGGAAAATAAAACTGAATAAAACCAATCAAAATAAACCAGTATAAGTGACACAGGACTTCAAAACCTTATGAAACCAACAATAGTTACCATAATGCCTTTTGTTGTCTTCAAAATAGCTGCAGATACCTTCAGACATAGTAAAAATTGAACAGAACAGACTGGAATAGAAACAATAAAGAGAAAACAATGAATGAAATAAAGGACTTCAAAACAAGCCAATAGTAAATCCAAAATGGCTACCATAATATGTCTTGCTGTCTTTCAAATAGCTGCTCATACCATCAGATTTAACATAATCAAACAAAAGAGAATGAAACCTGTCTTGGTTACTTTTTACTCGTTGCTGAGACAAAAAACCTGACACCCAAAATTAGGGAAGGAAAGGTTTATTTAGCTTACAGTTTTTGGAGGTTTCAGTCCACAATCAGCTGGCTCCAAGGCAGGGTAGCATGGCACAGGGGCAACACTTCAAGGCAGCAGCCAAGCAACAGCAGCCAGAGTAAAAGGGGGCAAGAGCAAGCCTTTTCTCTTCCCTTACATAGTACACAGGACACCCCCTCCCCCGCAGGGTGGGTGTAGCATCCACAAATCTTGCCTTCCTTTGCACAGGATGAGGATGTTTACAAAGTAAGACCCCTGGCTCCCTGCTGAGTCTCTCAGTTAAACTTCTGACCTTCTCAAACTGACACAAGGAACAAGTAACTGCTTGTTCTCTACACCCCAGGATGTAGAGCTGCTGAGTTACTCAATTAAGCTTCTAGACTTCTCAAGTTGACACAACGTATAAACCATAACAAAACCCAACCCTAAAAAACAATGAAAATGATATGGTTTCCTTGCCAGGATTGCTTCTTGATGAGGCCTGGATATCTCCCCCTGAAGCCGGCAGATGGTGCTGACTCATAGAGAGAGGCTTGGGTGTGGCTGTCCCCACTCTGGCAACAGCTCGCACATGGCACCATACTGTCTGTCTTTTCCTTGAGACCTGAAGCTCCTTGAAGTCTTGTTTTCTCCAAGTCCAAGTTCAACCTTAGAACAAATAATCGCCATGAGCCTGGACATCCCTATTTTTCTGCCTTGGGGACCCCAGGAGGACCTGCCCACACTGACAGTCTGTTTGGATCAAGCTTCTTTGGTTGCTGATGGCTGAAAACAGCTAAGGGCAAACTCAGTGGCCCTAAGGGTGTGATTTATGACACTCGGGTTCATTATACCTGCTCCCTACAGGGAGTTTCTTCCTTTATAAGATAGGGGTTCTAAGCCGGGCGTGGTGGCGCACGCCTTTAATCCCAGCACTCGGGAGGCTGAGGTAGGCGGAGCGTTGTGAGTTCGAGGCCGGCCTGGGCTACAACGTGAGCGCAAGGCCGGCCTGAGCTGCATAGTGCGACCCTGCCTCAAAAAAACCAGGGCCGGGAGTTTGGCTCAGCAGCTTAAGTGCCTGTCTGGCAGGTGCGCGGCTATGAGTTCAATCCCCGGTGCCGCAAAAAAAAAAAAAAAAAAAGATAGGGGTTCTAAGCAGGACCAGCTATATAATGCGTGAGACCCAGTGTAATATAAAAACGCGAATGGATAAAAAAGATGTGGTATTTTTATACAATGGAGTACTACTCAGCTATTAAGAAAGATTGTATTGAGACTTTTATAAGTAAATGGTCACGACTTGAGACCATACTCATAAGCGAGATAAATCAAACCCACACGTGTAAATACCGTATTGTCTCCCTAGTGTAAGAAATGGAAAAGTATACATGATTCAAAATCTACAATAAATACTATGGAAGGGTAAAAAACAGCTCAAAGAGCAAAGATAATTGGGAAGGGAATGGGCGGAAAGAGAAAAGGGAAGAGGAAAAGATATAAACCTGTATATATGTATATGTAAGATAACTAAAAAGAACACTGCTGAATGTATTCGTTATTGAGAAAGAATAATTAATACTCATATGATTAGATCAATCTTGCATGTCTATATCTGTTAATGTAAGAAACCATTTTAAAGATAACGATGCGCAATATTGTAACCATTGTCAAGCTTCTATCTTCCGGTTTTGTAAACCTGCAATGTTGTGTATTTACTCTAGTTGTTTGCTTGTCTCTTTTGCTTGTTGTTTTTACTATATATGTCGTTTTTTTGGTTGTTGTAGTTTTTGTTTGTTTTGTTTTTCTTCGCTCAAATTAAAAAAAAAAGAAAAAAAAAATAAAAACGCAAGCCTCTTTGAAAAGTATCAGGCATTGCGAGTTAGTGAGAGACGCTCATTAAGCCACAGAGGGTCCCATGTTTCGAAGGGCTTGAAACTGAGCAGGTGTATATCGAGCAAGAATCTTGGGTGAAGTGCTCGATAACCATTCAAGTGCTTGAAAACTGAGGTGCTTCCCAAAGTCCAGTGTCTTCTACTTTCCTGCATCCCCATTGGCCTCATTTGACCTTTTCTAATTAGTTGGCCTGACCATGGCACTCCTGCCTCAGCTCCCCTCATGCCACGTGCTTTCACTTGGCTGTGGCCTTGGGTGCCTTTCCCTAGGGCTCAGACCCACAGCTGAGCCCAAGCCGGCCCTGGAGTTACAGTACTCCTGCTCATCTGGCAGCCTGGGAAATCCCAGCGTTCCCTAGCAACAAGACCCATCCAGAGCTGTTGCTAGGGAAACCCTGGGATTTCCATAGTTACCAAGAGCATACAAGCATCTTTGCTCGCACAGCTGAATATATCTAGTGTCGGTAGAAGAGGGGGAAGGGTGCGGATCCGCTGCCATGGTGTTTAGGACTGGTTTCTTTGAATCTCATTACCCTGTGCAGGGGACAAACAGGTCACCAAGGGCGGGGCCAGGCCTCAAGGCTGAGGCGCAAAGAGTCTCCCTTTTACACAGAAGCCTGCAAGAAAGGGCTGGTGAATTGGAGTTATGCTACTGCTGGGTTTCCACAGTGCCAAGTGCCCCAGCACAGAAGCCACCCCCAGAGGATGGGATCTTTCCGAGGCCAG
>RJWM01015309.1:0-47639 GCA_004363535.1 Dasyprocta punctata
AAAAAAAAAAAAAAAAAAAAGGAAAAGAAGAGAAACATTTTACTAAACAGTTGTCCATTAATTTTCAAAATTCTGAGGAATTGTTCTGGATTGAATGTAGCAAAATATATATAATTACAAGTTCCATATAAATTAGTGCATTGAATTAGTGCATTCTACTACTAGGATTTGATAGAAATGGAATGTGTTCTGTGGGTTATATGCTGATATTGTTAATATAAACCTTGCTCTTCTGATTATTCTGTTGATAGGTATGATAATTTCCTTGTCTAAAATAATGTAGTAAGGATTAATTGGTAATTCTCTGTCTGAAAGTAGGTATGATAATTAGCAGGAAGATATCATGTCTTCAGTCAACTCTCAGATTGTTCCAAGTGCTTTTATACTATCTTAAAATCTTTCTCTTTTAGTCAAATTATTAATAAATAAAAACAAATGACTATAAGGAGGATAAAAGCCCACGGTGTAGAAAAGAAAGGTGTCTGGTTGAAGAACATCTGGCCCCTGACGTTGTCTAGAAAGTGGAAGAGAGGAGATGAAACTGCTTGAATGTACAGCCTTGCTGCAGGGGATGCGAAAGTAGAATATTTCGGCAAGAGGGTAGTAAAATAGACTGCGAATCTCCAAGCTCATTTCTTGTCAAGTAATTGATGATCCACAACTGAGAATATTGTTCTTTCTAAGACACAGTTGGAAGTTCTGCTGAAAAATGTATTCCATATAAAAGTAAAAAAAAGACAAAGAAACTATTGAAGTCTGTTGAGTATTCACTTTTTTAAAAAATAGCATTTCTGTAGTGTCATGCATAGGTATTCTTCCTAATGCAGTTGCGTCTTGGCAAGGGAATTTGCTAAGGACAGAGAAACAGAAATTTTTGCCATGTCCTCTTGAATTGTTTATTATGTGCATGCATTGTTCACAAAAAAAGTAACGCTTTTAAAAATATTTCCTTAGTTTTTAATTATCTATGTTGAAACAGGGGATCGCTATTCTTTTTTGTGGTTAGCAGAGTAAATGAATTTCTAAGTAGGAAAGTGAATAGTGAGAAAGAAAACAAATATTTATGTTTCTTCTTCTGACAAATTGAGTTTATTGGGATCATGGATAAATTCCTGGTAGATTTTCATCATTCCATTTAAATAAGTCTTATGATGAGTACATGTATTGTATCTAAATTCTAATACTCTGCTTGTTAGTTTTAGCTTGGCTGTTGCTGTGTGTCTCCTACCTTTGAGAATCATTATGATTACTTCAGAGAATTTTTTGGTGAGCATGCATCAGAAGCTTTTAGTCAGATGCTATTTTATATCAAAATCCAAAAGTGTGTAAACATTTGAATTGAAGACTGAGTGGAATTATTCCTAAGTTTGAAGACTTGAAAAAATAAAGATATTGAATGATTTTGTGGAAAACAACATGTAGACTGTAACTCTCAGATGATTGTAAGCACAAGCAGTTTGGACAGGATAGATGAGATTATCTAACTTTTAAAAATTGTATTTCTTTTAAATCATATTGCAAGTGTTTCACAAATATCATTACTTTAATTTCAAATAAAAGAATATTCTATATTATATAATGTGTAATGAATATTCTTTAAAATGACTCAAATATAGAAAAAAACAGTTGGCAGCTCACTGCTGTTTTTAAGGCACAGACTGATTCTCTTTAACTATGATAAATAAAGTTGCATGTTTCCTCTCCTGAGTAACAGGACTAGGAGGATCCAGCGCTGTCACTTCATATCTATACTACTAAAAGGTATTATTATCACAGAAACCCTATTTACAGGATATAGTGAAGGTAAAAATAAATTTCACTTACCATTTGATTTAAAAATTGTATCCTTCTAGCAATCAATATGATGATAGTAGAAGTAAGTTGTGTTTGAATGTGTTTGCAGAACTTACGAACTGCAAAGTACTTTTTTGAAAAAACATGTTTTATATGTTTGTATTCATTAGTAAAAGTACATTCTTTAAGCTGTTAACATGCACACATGTACAACTTAACTCATATTGTTGTTTTATTTCATCTTTTTTCTCAGTAATAGTAAATAATCCTTCAAGAATTTTTATAGATATGACCAATTTTATTATATTTTCCTTAGTGTTATTAATCAGTTCATATAATAATGAAATTATTTTTTCCTCTATTCTACTTTTATTTTGGTTAAAAACACATAAAATTTACTATCAACCATATTTATGTGTACAATTTCAAGGATGTTAACTGTATTTGAATTGCTATAAAACAGATCTAAAATTTTTAAAATCTGAAACTACACTGTAAAAGACAACTCTCATTTTTTTCCCTTTCCTCAACCTGATATTTTTCCTGTATAAAAATGTAAGTACTTTAGATACATTATATAATTATAATAAAGTAGTATTTGTATTTTTAAGGTGGTTTATTTCACTTAATATGATCAAGTTTCAGCATTTTGATGGATTTCTTTCATATTTAAGGCTGAAAAATATTCCTTTGTGTGTATGTATATATCACATTGTGTATTCATTCATCAGAGAACATTTACATAGGTTCTAACTCATGTCTATTGTGAATTATGTTGCTGTAACATAGATGTACATGTATCTTTTTGGTATTCTGCTTTTCATTCTTTTGGATACATGCCCAAAAACCAAGTTGTTGGGTAATTTGCTAGTTCTATCTTTAATATTCTCAGGAACCACCATAATGTTACCATGGTGGCTGCAGTATTTTACCATTCTGCCAAAAGTATTTCTGCACGTCCTCTTGGCATTCGGCACCTGTTATTCTGTCTCTATCTCTGTCTCTATCTCTCTCTCTGTGTTTGTGTCTGTTGTGTGTGTGTGTGTGTGTGTGTGTGTGTGTGTGTCTTGCTGTCTCTTTCTCCTCATAAGTGACTTAATGTTTGTGAGATACTACATCATTCCTTAAACTTCTATTTCTTTAGTGATTAGTGATGATGGACATTTTTACTTCACTCCTTGGATATTCACATATTATCTTCAGAGAAATATCTATTCAAGTCACTTGCCAACTTTTTAGTTTATTTGTTTTTGTCACTGAGTTTCAGTTCTTAATTTATTACAGATATTTAAAAGTGGTCAGTTACATTATTTGCAAATATATTCTCCCACTCCCTAAATTCCCTTATCACTCTGTTACTTTCCTTTGCTGTGTGGAAGTTAGCTATGATGTAGCCCATGTGTTTAGTTCTGCTTTCGGTGCTTCTTCTTTCAGTGTTATAACTGAGAAACTAATAATAAACCATCAGGAGTACATGGTGATCATATCAAAATACTTCATTTCAGGACTATTATATAAATTTTGCAGTTTTAAGTCTTATATTTAGTTATTTGATCCAGTTAGAGTTAGTTTTTGTAATTGGTGTAAGTCAAAGGTACAAATTCATTTTATTGCATGTTTGTAGGACATAATGTTTACATTCTTTGTGTAGAGTTGATACATGTACCTAACACATCTTAATTCTCTTTTGCTTATACTTTCCGTCCCCTCCCTTCAGCTTTTGAGAAATCTCTATTTCCCCATTTTTTATTATCTATAAAAATTTTTGTCCTTAGTTGTAATTTTGGTTTCTCTTATGAGGAAAACCATGTGATACTTTGATTTGTGTGTTTGATTTATTTCACTTAACTTTAAGGTTACAGAGTGCATTCATTGTCTTACAAATAAATTTAACTCTGATTATGGAAGATAGTATTTCATTGTGCATAAATACCACAATTTCTTTATTCACTTCTCTGTTGATGAACATATAGGCTACTAAAAATTTATTTTTCAACATATATTCTGTGCTCTTTTTCTATACATATTCCTGTGTTCTGGTGCAACTGAAAAAGTTTATGCTGCTGTTATTGCTACAATTTTAGTTGTTTATTTTTGTTGCATAACAAAATTTTATTTTGTGTATATATTTTTGCTAGTTTTGATTATCTTTCATTTTCTTACTTTATAAGTTCTTCAATTGAAATAATTTGTTTCTTCAAATATTTATTATTAATAGGCACATTTAAGATTAGCTACCACTTGCTAAGTAAAATAAAATAAATTTTGTGCAAGAAGTCTTATTTTTATTTTTGTTATTTTCATGCGTTGTTTTGACTGATAGTTATTAAAGAGGATACATCGTTTTTTGTCAATTATGTGACATCAATATTTAATATGATCTTGATCAAAATTATTTTAATTGTATGATTCAACAATACTGTCAGCTTATATCTCTGAATTTTTTATTTTGTAGTTATTTGATGATGTTTTTATTTTATTTTTCTCTTTAGAGCTTACAACTATAAGGAATTTTGAAATTCAGTTGCTATTTTCAGAAATCATTGTGAAGTTTTTTAACATGTTCCAGATTTCCAGAGAATTTCCATTCAAAATCACTTTTGTTCATGTGTAAAGTGCTTCACTGCAGAGAATTATGGAGCAAACATCATTAAATTCGACAAAGCAACTCAAACGCTGTTGAAACACTAGGTAATGGAGTAGCATTCATGTTTTGCAGAGAACGAGACTCAACGCATACATTCACGGTGAGTGGTACAAAGTCAGAGATATTTCTAGAGCTGTTGTTGCATTGGACATGTAAAACAGTCAAAAACAACCTTGTTAGATGTTAGTCATCATGGGTCCTTGATGAATCTGAAGCTAATGCCCCACTCTCTGAATACTTTCTGAATTTCATTATAAGAGAATGAAAGAATGAAAGTTTCATTATGCTTAAATTCTTTTGTAAAATTGATTTAAAAATTATATGCTGCTAAACTTAACTGTAATACTTACAGGCTTCAGACTGATTTTCTGAATATTTCATCATGTTTCTGTTTGCAGGATTTAAATCAATGCACTGTTAATCTGGCAAGATCCTCATCTTGGCAGGAAAAGCCAACTGGAAATAATTAGAACATTTCATACTTACTAACCTATCATTCTAAATGGTATAAAGCATCCCTGTGGGAATCACAGAGATTAATGCCCTGGCTGAAATTTTACAGCTATGGAGATGCTTATCAACTACCTATTAATTTTCTCTAGTTTGAAACATACAATAATCTGGCAAGCATTGGAAATTGAAAATAGATTATAAGGAAATTAATTGGGTAGTGACTCCAATTATAGATGCTTTTTCCAGATGTGGCTGCTTTTCTTGGATAAAGAGAATAGTGAAATAGTTACGTAGTATTGTGATATAGTTATGTGTCTGCACCTTGCTGTAGAGCAATGGAACACACTAATATAGTCCAGTGAGTAGGATATCCTGTTGCTCAAAACCATGAGAACTAAGAAAGAGATTAAGAAGAAGCAGTAAATATCCAATAATTAGGAAGCAAATATAATTGTAGATCTCTTTGGGCTCCAAATTTTCTCTATTGAATAATCAGTTGTCATGCTATTTATTCTTTTATTTAAATCTGAGATATTACCAGATGCATTTACTGATAAAGACTGAAATCGTTTTCTAGCACAGCTCAGGTATGTAGTTAAGCACCTCTACCAGTTAAGGTTATACGTGATAAGAATTAATTAGATTAATGATATACTTTTTTGATTGTGATGCTTTGTGGTGTCTGAAATTTTCTGAAGACAGAATCAGAATAGAAATTCAGCTCATTAGTAAGTCCCTGCCACTTTTAGAAAGTAAGTATACTCCAAAAATGTCCCTGAGTATTCCCTGAGTATTTTATAAATTTGATGGATATTTAATTATTAGGAATGTGAGATTTATGGTTCATGCATTACTACAAGACACTGTAGACAGGCACTGATGCTGAAGGAGGAGAATAACCAAAGGTTGGAGGCCAGCCTGCACTATATAGTGAATTAAAGGCCAATATGATGGATTAAATGCTTTCTGACTGAATTGACCATTAATAGAACTTATTTAATGGTTCTCCACTGTCAAAAGCTAATTGTATATTCAGTAACAATTACAAAATGAAAGCCAGACTGGTAAACTAGAATATTCTAGGCTGCTAATTCATGTCATCATTTGTCTGTCTCTCAATTGCCCTCAAAGATGGTCCTTTAAGTATGAATGATACATAAAATCATGAACTAATAATTATTTTCATCTTTTATTTTTTCATGTAATGACATGGCTCTTGTTCTGTTCTAGGTTTATTTATTTATTAGTGGTACATTTTTGCAGTACATGATGATAACTCTTATTGTGGGGAGTTGGCTAGTGTACATATCTTAATTCTTTTCACTTCCTCTTCTTCACCCCTCCTAAATCCTTTCATCTTGAGCCCCTTCCTACTTGCAGAAAAACCCTACCTCCCTGTTTTCTTATTTTTCTAGCTTTCATTTTTCTCTTTAATTATTTGTTGTTTGGATTTCTCATATCTGTAAGATAGACAATATAAATTATTACTTAAAATTCAAACTTGCTTGAAAGAAATATAAAATCAATAATACTGTCTCTTGCAGAATAGTATAAATATTTTTAATCAGTGAAGCACAAGATGGTGGTGCTTTAACAATTCCTATTTGAATTTCTGTGTTTCTGTGTGTGTGTGTATGTGTGTGTGTGTATTTTTGTGTTTGTGAATGTGTATATTTTTGGTAAGAAAGAGTAGAAATGGAGCTAGCAGAAAGAATTTTGAATATTTTCTTCATAAAAAATGCTCAATATTTAAGAAAGTAGATGTGGTTGTCCTTTCTTAAATATTATATAATGCATACATGTATTGAAATATCATCTGATATCCCATTATATGTATAAAATTTATGGTTTTATATATCAAGGAGATAATTTAAATTTTCAAAGAAAGATGTGTGGGTGATGTTTTACAATCACATGCTTACTTAAAATTTTTTTCCATAATGGCCAGGAATATGGGCTGTATGAAGAGATGTTTTTAAACAAAACAAACTTAGACCAAGGAACACAATTAAGATTTCAAGGGCATGACTGAACATATTACTTGGTCACTTCAAACAAATCCTGCAAAGGAAATTGGAAAAAAAAAGGAAATAGGGAAACAAGCTAAAATGACTATTATTTTTAATAAACAAATATAGTTGTTAAGCAGTAGTGGTCAAAAGGAGAACTGTTAGAATCTAGAAAATTCTGTAGTACAATAACACATGCAGTAATAATTTGTGAAAGGCTAGAATAGCGAGCCGGGCACTGTGGCACACGCCTTTAATCCCAGTACTCGGGAGGCTGAGGCAGGAGGATCGTTGTGAGTTCGAAACCAGTCTGGGCTACAAAGTGAATTCAAGGTCAGTCTGAACTGCATAGTGAGACCCTGTCTCAAAAACAGGCCCAGGGACTTAGCTCAGTGGCCTAAGCGTCTGCCTGGCAGGCGTGAGGCTGTGAGTTCAATCCCAGGTACAAAAAAAAAAAAAAAAAAAAAAAAAAAAAAAAAAAAAAAAAAAAAAAAAAAAAAAAAAAAAAAAAAAAAAAAAGGCCTAGAATAGCAATAAATCTAAAAGCACAACTATCAGTCTTTGAAAGTAGTGAATAATGAACTCTACCTTAAATGTATATACAGATAATAGAAGAAAAAATCATAATTACTACCTGAAGCACTGTAAGTAGTTACTGGATTTAGGATGCCAACATTTATTTGTGTTTCTGATTTAATATGAGATGTAATTTATTTAATTTTTAAATTTTGTTAGTATTTTTTCCAGTTTTCATTTTTATTTGCATATGTTTGCATTATGCAATGATTAAATTCCTTGTTTAGAGTTAGTATATGTACATAACATATCTCGATTCTTTTTTTGTTCTTTCCCTCTTCTTTTTTCCTCTCTGTTTATCTCTTGAGCCTCTTCCCATTTGAAAAATACATATGTTCCCATTTCCCATTATCTAGGTCTTATTTTGCTCTTTATTTATATTTTAAGAATCACATAAAAGAAAAGCATGCTATATTTAAGTTTGTGTATCTGATTTACTTCATTTAACATTTTGGCCCCAAAGTAAATCTCTTTTCCTACAAGTGAGACAAGTTTAATTTTCCTTATGCTAGAGTATTACTGTGATTAAAGTTTATCTATGGGAAGTCAATAAGTATCTTTCAATGGTTTTAGGCTTGAAATTGTATTGCATAACTGGACATAACTTCAGAGTATTTATTTTCAATGGAGCAAATATTTGACTTTTTTGTGAGTGCGTATTAGTGTTTATGTGATTGAGGAAGCACAATAATTTTGTGATTCAGCAACACTTTAATTACATACAAATAAAAAGATTATAAATTTTATATTTGTATAAGATGAAGGGTGAAATTCATTCTTACTGTTCTTTTCTTTCTTAAAACTTCCAGTTCCAACATCAGTAATAAGAGCAAAATTTTCCCTATCACGCAAAGTGGTATTCAGTTTGTTAGACACTATGCCAACAAATGGTTTTGATTAGGAATGAGCTGGAATTCAGTCTCATCAGATGCTCACTTCTGCCACAGAATCAGGAATGGAGGATCACACACCACACATATTTGGAAACTGAGTTGTTCTGATAACAGTAGGTCTAAAATAAACTCTTCATAAATTCTTTCTGGTGTTCTTCCTTTAGTTTTTATTTAAACTTTTTCATTTACTCAGCTGCCAACTATTGTTTCAATAAATGTGTTTTCTTTGAGCTCATTTGGGCTCAATTTCTATTGTTTGTAAGAAAAGATTCAAAGCTAACATCATTAATTTGAATTTAGCATCCAAAATATGAATTATGTTCAACTGGAAATAACAGAGATCTGGCTGGGGTTACCTAAATAGAGAAAGATTAGTCAATTATCTAGTGTGATACTGAAGATAGGCACTTCGGTGCTCCTATGTCAGTTCTCTAATTATTATTTATTGGAGAACCACTCTCCTTTGATCTTTCTACTCTACAACATTGAAATCTGATTTGAGTTTCTCCTTATGTATGAGACGATATCCAAATTACAAAAAGATAAAAGAATAAAAGCAGAGAAAAATACTGGAATCTTTCAGAACTTGCTACTATGGTTATTTTGAGTTCTAATGGAAAATAGAAAATGAGGTCTCTGTTACAGCTTTGTTATAGAGGACAAAAAATTTGTGACTAAAAAAATGATAAAGAAATACAGTGTTTTTTTCTGTCATCTTTTCTATGGTCATCATTTCCAAATTGTGTGTGTCTATCGAGGCTGACTGCTAGTATCACCAAAATCTTATTGCCTATATTTCATAATAGTTTCCTCAAGGATAAAATCATAGTCATACTTTGATTTCTGCATAAATAACATATGTGAAAGTCAGGAAGGTACAGTAAAGCACACAGATACACAACACACACACACACAAACACACACACACACAAAAGAACATTTTCTTACTTGGAATAAGTTTTGTGAGAAAGGACAATAGTTTTTTGGTTTTTTTTTTTTAATTTAGAGCTATTTTTTGAGAGTTTTATAGATCATTATTTTTTCAAAAACAAAATCCCATTTGCATTAAATGAAATAATGTTATTTGTGCATTATTACTTATTTTTGTGTCTTTGGTTTTTTTTGTTTTGTTTTGTTTTGTTTTGTTTTTGTTTTTTTGCGGCACCAAGAATCGAACTCACAGCCTCACACCTGACAGACAGGCACTTAAGCTGCTGAGCCAAACTCCCGGCCCTGGTTTTTTGAGGCTATCTATAAAGTTTCTGCTGTCAAATCTCTTTTTGGTGCAATGAATATCTTATTAAATTTGTCTTGGCACCTTTTTATCTTGATTTTGGAAACCTCTTTCCCTTGAGTTTTGAAAATTTTAATATAATATGCCATATGGGAGGTCTTTTTTATATGAAGGCTATTAATTTTTCTGAATTTGAAAGTACATTCATTTTTCAAAATTTGGGATATTTTCAGTTATTAATTACCTGAATCATTTTTCTAAGTCTTTTCCTTTATCTTTTCTTTCTGTAAAACCCAAAATTTAGATGTTTGTTCACTTAACGGTGCCTGTTGAGCCTCAAAGAACTTCCTTCGTTTTTTCTTTTTCATTGTTTTTATTTGTTTGATGGCTTTTTTCAAAATTTACCTTCTAGGTCAAACATTCTTTATTTCCAGCTTATCTAGTCATTTATTTATTTATCTATTTATCAGACTCACTTTCAAAGAATCTTTGGCTTATTTTTATGATTTCTATCTTTTACTCAATTTCACTTTATTAATTTGTTTCTAGTTTTATCAAATTATCTCTCTGTGTTTTACTGTATCACGTCGAGTTTTCTGAGAATATTAATTTGGTGAGGTTATCAAATTTCACTTTTCTTTTAGGTTTCTTTACTAGCGAATCATTGTGTTTCTTTGAAAGTGTTATTTCCTTACTTCTGTGTGCCTCCATTGATATCTGGCAATCTTGCTAAAATTTTAGTTGTATATAGCATATATTATAGTGTAAAAACAAAAACTAAATCTTGCTAAAATTTTAGTTGTATATAGTGTATATGATAGTGCAAAAACAAAAACCAAATCAAAACAAAATCCCCAACATTTTCCTTTCACCTTAAGGTGTATGATAGACTGTTGGTTTTATATATTTTATTGGCTTCTCTTTCAGTTGGTCACAACAGCACACCTGCTCATTGTTTCTTTAGCTTAGGCCGTGGTGAATGCAGAAGCAGCGGCCCACTATGCCTGACAGTGGACACAGACCTGGGAGCAGAAGATTCGCTGTAGGTCCTGCAGAGTGGGTGAAGCTAAGTGCAGCACAGTGACGTCACAGCAGAAGCGCATCTGTCTCCAAGGACCCGCAAGGGCCAGGCTGTTCCTGTGAATCTGTGCATACCCTTAAGAGTTCAAGTAGCAGTGGGAACAACGTGTCTGTGTAGAGCAGCACATTTCTGTCATTTCTAGGGAGATATACCAGGACAACGCTGCCATAAATTTTGGGAAACTGTAGAATAGAACTGAGTGTTGTTGGAGGACTCCTGTTTACCTTTTCTCCATTACACTAAGTCTTTCACGTCTTTAACCTGGTACAGACTGATGTCAAGGTGGTAAATGCAAGCTACTTTTTTCTTTCTTAATAAGACCATCTGAATCTGTGCTCTGCAATTTCTTACTTTACATATACCACGTTTCATCACTCTTCCTCAAAGATTCTAGTCAAATAGCAGCTGTTTATACTTTGTTTTTGGTCATTCTCTGCAGGTGGGAGTTTGCTGTCTCTAGTCAGTAATCTTTCCTGAAAATTTTCTGTACATTACTATTCTATGCTTAATTGTTTTGCTGCAATTTTCCTTTCTTTTCTAAAGAACTTGTTTTCCTTCAAATAATGAAATTATTGGCAGATAAAATAAATGTCCTTGGAGACAGATGTATAAAAACAACTCAAAATCTTAAGAATCTGATCTACACATTTTAAGAATTGTGAATTAATTCTGCTTGATTTTTAAAATCTTTATGTGTGCATACCCACTATAATAACAGAAACACACATAAATATATCAATGTGCATATCATTCATGACAGCTTAACACATATTAATTTCTTTGTTAAAAATGAAATACCTGACATAGATTATTTCCAGATATTTTATGGATATCTGGTCAAGCATGTACACAATAGTTAGCAGTGTTTAATATAAGAAGTATATTACTACATAAATGTAAGCATTACATAGTTCAAAGTTGAAACTATCTTTTTTACATAACTAATCAGAAAAACTCATTCAGAGAATGCATTGCTTTTAATTTCCCATTTTTGTACCATTCTCCAACCATTATTCCATTGATATCCTTTGAGTTACTCTTTTTATTCTGTCTGTAAAGTATTTTGTCTTTGGTTTATTTTGGCTTCAACCTTTTTTTCAACAAAGTTGTCATTCCGTCACTTATCATGATTTTATGCCAGTTTTACCAGAGGTTGTACATTTTCTTGGTAGACAAAAAGAAGTCTAGCATGCAAACATGCTATTTAAAAATCAGATTTTCACAAAATAAAGATTAACCAATTATGCTATAACTCTTATATACTATTATATTTGGTTATTAATCATATTCTAAATTGCCCAGAAGATAAGTGGTATAAAATGCATTAACTAAGGGATGCAGGTAAATTCTCTGTGATCTTTGAAACAAGATAAACACGAACATCTTTGTAGGTATATGCACACAAATACATAGTATATAAAATTGTATGCACAGCAGTTTTTTTAAATAAATATTTTCAAATTCATAGATTAATACAGATGAAAATATAGACACATATTTATGTATTATTTTGGGTTACCTTTACTGTTACATATCTTGCTTCAAGAAGTAAAGAATTTTGGATATCTAGTTTTCCACTGGGTTTAAAGAATAAGCAGATATTGATCACTGGAATATGAAATTACTAGTGAAAGCAGTTTGAGCACTTCATTTATTTATCTGAATATTATTTTATATGCCTGTTTGACATTAAATAATATGTATATATATTTTGTAGCATTACATTAATTACACTCATATGAGAGTTTGTGGTGCTTAGATAAAACCCTAGCACAGTTTTGATTGAAAAATTTTGAACATAAAAAACATTTCTCTACTTACAAGTTCTTCATGTTTACAAATTATGAAATCTTAATTCCATGGTAATTAATTGGTCCTAATGGTGTGGTTCCATATTTCTAAAAGAATGCTAAAATTATTTTTTACATTTCCATAAATTTTTAAAATATTTGTAGAAAACAAGCATTAGAGGGTTTATATTATATAGTGAATGACTAAATTGTATTCTGTTACAGTTTTAAAAATAAATGAAGTGAACAAGTATTACAAGAATCTTCTTTAAATTCTATAATGACAATTTTACTCATAATTAAGTTATCATATTAATAACTTTATCTAATATTCTAATACATTATATGTGAAATTTTAAAAAATAGCTAAAGAGATAAAACATTTATTTTATCCATTAAAATATGCAGTTTTTTCAGAGATTAAATCAGATTAACTGAGATTTTGTGGGAAGACATTTTGTTGTGGTTCAATAAAAGTTATCTACACCTGAAAATCATACAGTAAATAGTCTGTTTAGTCAGTTAGAAAACATCATTAAACCAGGTGTGGTGGTGCATACCTGTAATTTCAATACTTAAGCGGCTGACAAGAGGATAGCCTCAAGTTTGAGGCCAGCCTGGGTTACAAAGTGAGTTCAAGGTCATCCTGAACTACAGAGTAAGACCATCTAATACGAAAAGCCAAAAAGTAAAAATAAATCACTTAGCTTAGTGTTGAGCTTTAAGAACAATAACGAACCCAATATCAGAAATTTACTCACATATTTTATAAAAGTGATTAACTTTAATTTCAAGATTATATTTCAAGAATATATTACAGTTTTTAAAAAATATAATTATTTTTCTAATGATAATAGCATAGCAAAAATAACTGTAAATAAAATACACAAAATAAATTCTTATTTAAATTCATATATAAATTTGAATATCATAACCAGGTCTTAACCAAATTCTTTGATTGCAGAATGTAACATCATGTTGACTGATGAAAAAGTGTGTGTAAGATAAACCGCTCAAAAAAAATTCATGAAAGCTTGCTTTCACTGTAATGCAAAGTATAAGACATTTCTTGAGGTTTAAAATTCTTATTTCCTTTGTGTCCAACGAATCTAATATAAATCAGAGAAATTTTATTGAGAAACAATGGGTACAGCATTTTCACTTAAGCACATTAGTTGCCATGGAGACATATTGAAAATATTCTTTTTTCTATTTCTTTTAACAGAATGTGCATGAATTATTTTTAAAGTTACTTTTCATGACATAGATAGTCTATTACTGATGGAAATATAGTACTTCACTTTAAAATAGACAGCTATGGCCTGCAAATATTGGAATAATAAAATATTTTTGTGGACAATCTCTCAGACTTAAAACTATGCCTTTAATGTTTTTCTTTTTTCTGAAACTCCAACAAGAAAAATAATTTTTAAAAAGGAAATTCTACTATGTTTTATGGCTCATTCTTTAAGTCTGACTACGAATAGATTTCAGCAGAGTGAGAAATCACCTCAAGACTCTTGAACTTTCATAAGCTAAATAAAATTGTTTGTGGTGAACCCTTGAAAACTTTATCTGACACACAATAGTACTTGAAGTGGAAAAATCATGGCTCAAAATTCTATAATGCTGTAAAGATGAAATTGGGTCATATTGGCCGGGGTTAGTGAGGGCATGATTGAAAAGCTGAACAGGAGTGAGGTTTGACTTTGGTGAGCTCCCACTAAGCTGTTAGGTCAAAGTTTTACTGACAGGGAGCTGTACCAAACAGACAGGCAGAACTCAGGAGTTGCTGTGGATTTGGCTAAAGGATTTCCTTAGACCAACTAACTGAAAAGATTGCTGTTAGATTCCAATAAATACTGCATAACCATACGATAGTTTTAAATGAGCTTTGCCAGTTGTAGAAATACTTATTCATAGATGAAATTTCCAAAAATTGAAAAAATAACTGTATATATAGATTCAGAAATATTAAAATGTTATGTGCATTTAAGTATGTAAGTTAGAATGTGGAAAAACCAAGTGGAGGATAATACTAGGGCTCATTTTTCACAAGACTATTACAATATACAATTACAGTGCTAAGGATAAGGACCTTACTTCTGTGCACACATGAAACATTAACAGGACAATTTTGTCTGTATTTTTTTTCAGTTTATATATTAAATCTTTTTCTATTAGGTATGTGCAGATATTTTAATAAAATGATTTGTCCATTAATATGTTTTTATATATTTTAGTAGACTTTCTTGGTTACACATACACACCCAATGAATTCACTTAGGTTATTACATTTTGACAATTGCCTAACATATGAAAACCACTGCCATCATCACATTCTATATTTCTTTAAAAAATTATCTTATGCCCTTTACAGTAAGTACCTCTTTAGTCTCACCAAAGTATTAATCTCCTTCTGTTATTTTTAGCTTATATGATCCTAACTTTGATGTAGTTCAAGTTAATTTTTTCACACTAAGAAGTAAAGGTTGAAGATCCTTTTTAAATTTTGTTTAGCATCAGGTTTTGAGGAAACTCCTTTTGCTTCATTAACTGATCAGTCTTTTTTTGTCAAAAGTTAAATTTTTTACATGTTTATCTATTTCTAGTCTCTTTTTGGTTTAATTGACCTATAGGAATATCTTCCTTTCAATTGCATATTGTTTTAATGTCTGTAGATTTCAATGTAAACTTAAAATCAAGTAATTTAAGTATTTCAGTCTTACTTTATATTTTGAAATGTCAAATAAGTTTTGAAATTTTGGATCACACAAAATTACAGCATTCCTTCTTAATGGAAGATATCTTAGAACTCTAGATATAGGAATATGATACTGTAAATTTCCAAGAGATAATATTCAATACAAACATTTCTTCAGATCACATTTCAAGAGAACCCTCATATATCCCCTCAGGCAAATTGAAAGCTTATTATCTATAAATACAAATTTCAAAGTTAGTGCTATACGTAATGCTTGGAGAAACAATATATTTAAGTATAGAAGTTGTGATAATTTACCTTTAAAATTGAGAACAATTGACTCAAATTTAATGGAAGGGAGTACACATTGGTGTAGTAGCATCATTTGGATATTGAACATATGCAAATTCAATTAGCAAAGTCTGCCAAAAGGACAGAAAGATAATGTTTTGAGGAAGCAAAGTAAAATTTTAAATATTGCAGTAGATTCCATATTGTATCAAGCCTCCAGAATAAACATTGGGTGAGAGGCATCTGTTCCTACATGAAGAACTAAACTGATTACGTTGAACTTACTGTGATACAATATGCTTCAAAATATACTTTATGGATGACTGAAAGGATTATTTATAGATGATTTTAAATAGCTGGAAATGAGTCTCCTTATATTGATTTTAGCCTCTACTGTTATATAAAATGCAATTCTTCCGTAATACCTGATAATCTCTTTTTTAATTGGGAGCCTTGCACTCTGAAAGACTGGATAACACATAAAACTGGACAGAGGTCAAAAACTGTCTTCCAGTTAAAGGAAAGAAGAAAAGTGGTCCTGAGAGCTGTGACTTGGTTTAAAATAATTTGAAAAATTAAGAAAGGCAGTCCGACACAAAATCACTAAAATATTCTCATATTTTCTACAAAGAAGTAGTTAAAGTTTAAGTTTTATATTCAATTGTATAACTAATTTTAAAATATTATATATATAAAATGATATTTAATTTGAGATTTATTTCTTTTGACATGAATGCCTAAGAATTGAAATGAGTATCTTATCTCCATGTTATTGCTTTTTACTTTTACATGAAGTCAATTTGCCATATATAGACAGGCTTATTTTTATGTATAGCATTCCATTTACTTGAACTTTATGACTATATTCTTACTGTTACCTTATTATTTTGATTATTTTGGTTTTAAAATACGTCTTGAAATCCCATGGTTTGTAAGTTACAGTTTTTATTTTTTCATAATATCTTATCTAAGTTTTCTAGATTTTTCTCTTACATTTCATAATCCTTTTTTCTTTTTAATTATAATCCTTTTCACTGACAGTTCAGCTAAAATCAGTTTGGAAACAACTGAATGTTAGCCAACAATTAGTTTTTAGTGCTCAAGAAAATGTTTGTCTCATTTTATTCAGATTCTATTTTACTTAGTTAATCAGTATTTTGAATTTTTCAGCTTATAAAACATATCACCCTGGGAGCGTACATCAATACTAGTGTTTTTGATACTATTGCAAATATGAATTTTCTACTTCCAATTTCTATTGATAGTCTATGAAAATATAATTGATATTTTTAGATATTCAATTTTGGAAGACAAGCTTACTAGAAATAGCCTTGCAAATGGAATATCTGAAATTTTGAATGTAGATAAGGATACACATATATGTTTTCCTTTCTAATATGAAAGCAAGTTTTCCAAGACATCAGTTATGCTGAATGGTATAACGACTGTAGATATCATTCTCTTAGTTCCAATTTTGAGACTGATGATTTTGTGTCTTTAGTTATATACTTGTAGTATAATGCAAGCTATACTATGATATTTTTACTGTTGCATTTTATCAGGTTGAGGATAATTATACATACTGGCTATAAAATTAAATATTTTTGAAAAATTGGTTACCATTAACATTTAAAACTATTTTAAAGTGCAAGTAAAAATATCACTATGCAAAAAATATTTGCAAATATGTATCAACTGAAGAATTGTTACCCACAAACTCTAAAGAATTCTAATAGTGCAATAATGAGTAAAAGTCTAATAAAATTGTTTTTAAAAACCGAACAATTAAAGGGGGGGCAAACAAGAGCATAATGAAATGCTAAGCAATATTAATCATCATTGAAATATAAATATGTATAAAGGAAATACAGCACATATACATAGTGGAATTTTTTGTCATGAAAGAGGAAATTCTGATATTTGTGACAATGTGAGTGAAATTGGAATTTCTTATGTTAAGTAAAGTAAGTCAGGTACAAAAAGTCAAATATCATATGATCTGATTCATGCATGCAATCAAAACATGTTAATCTTATAGAAGTTGAGGATAGCATGGTGGTAACCAAAATGTAGGCATTGTAGGAAGGAGAGAGGGACCAAGGGAGGGAGAGAAAGAGGAGGGAAGGGAAGATGAGAAAAATGTATTGATGGGTACCAACATACAGTTATATAATAGCAAAAGATTCTGGTGTACTATTTTACTGTAGAGTAAACCCAGATAATGTCAGTTTATTAATATAATGTCAATATATTTCATTTTTGTGGCGTATATTTCAAAAGTTATAAGAAAAGAGTTTTTCATTATTTTTGCCAAAAATAGCACTAGATGTTGAAGTTAAGATATGGCTTGATTACCATGTGTAACATTCTGTGTTCAATCTCCAACACTACTTATGCACACTCCTCACACACAAGATAGATATTTGATGTGAGAGATCCTCTTCCCATGATTTGAACAGTACATAATGCATACATGCATTGAAACATCCTGTGACAGCATATGCAGCTTTTGTGTAGCAGCTAAATATAAGACAAATTATCCACAATGAATATATTAATGATACACTATAAACATATACTAATATAAAAAGAAAAAAGAAAAATAAATGCAATTAACACAAATACACCACTAACATTAAATGTAAAGATTATAAACATGACACCATCAATTGAAAGCAAAGTTATGGAGTGATTAATGATCTCAGGCATTACTCATGATAGTTTGAAATGCTACAACCACTTTGCAAAATTGTTTACTGTATCTAATACAGTTAAACATGCATTTAAATGTGAAACAGGCACTTTATTCCTACAAAATTTCCAAGAGAAATAAAAGCATGAACTGACGTAATATCTTGTGATCATGAATAATACACTCACCGAAACAAGGTAAGTGCAATGTCCCTCAGTAACTCAATAAACTACCTGTGCTTTATAAATACTAATCTGGATCTTGATTGTGGTATTGGCTACACAGTTTTATGTTTGAGAAAAATCATGCATCTCACCAGATGTGTGTGTGTTATAATATACAATTTTTATTTCAATGAATCTGACCAAAATCAAAGGGTAACATTACTTATGAAGATCTAGATTAGTGCTCTCTTAATAATTTTTAGTGAATCCTCAGCTCTTCATCTCAGTTGTAAGAAAACATTGATTTGTTTTCTGTCCCTATAATGTTCTAATTTCTGGACTGTTATACCAATACAATTACTGAACAATATGCTCTTCAATTTATTTCATGTCAATGAATTTTTAAAACACTAAATCACATTCTTTTGTATTTATAAAGCACAAGCCCTTAATACATGACAAAAGTGTGAGTTTGGTATTTTTTTCCTACTCAACAAAATTTTCACTTTTTAAAGTAAATTTGTTACAAAATTTGAGTCATAAATATATATTCTTTTTTCTATGCTCCAATTGTCATTTAATATTCCATGCAACAAAATAAACATATGTAATGAAATATGTCCACTGTTTGCAACTTGTGCCTGTAACCTACCCTGTACTAACAATGCTGAAGTATATTCCTGTTCATAATCCTTAACACACAGAAATTTCATTTCTAAGCACTGATTTAATGAAAAACTTTGTAGAAACACAACTGTTTTTCAAAATTCAATAGATATCCTCTGTCTCTAATTCACATCTTGATCATTTATATAATGGTAGTCTTTATACCAAATTAATGTTGTATAACTCTTTTTAAATGTCTCCCTTACATATATACAGCAGTATCGCAATACTTTAATTTGAATTTCCCAAGCTACTATTATTTTAGTGTATCTCCATTGTTATGGGGTGGGTAACCTACATAAAATGGAAGGACAGAAAGGAGGTACACTTTTCCTCTTTTACCCTTTGCTCTTGTCTCTTGTGGCTACCATGAAGTGTTGCCCCTCAGCCTTGCCACCCTTCCTTGGAGTCAGGTGAGTATGGACTAAAACCTCCAAAAAACTGTAAGCTAAAACTTTCCATGCTTCACTTTGGACATCAGGTATATTATCTCAACATGGAGAGAAAAGTAATAAAGACATCCATTATTTGGACTTTCTTTCATCAGGAATATCAATTGAGTTTTCATTCATTTCTCGCAGTAGCTGCTAAGTCAGCTTTCCTTTAACTATTTAGTAGTCTCTGGTCAGCTGGCTCCAGAACAGAAATATTGTGTCATGAAGGTATAGCGGAGCAAAGGTGCTTAGTTCATGGTGGTAAGGAGGCAGAGCAGGGCACAGCGGCAGAGAAGGAGTTGCCAGGGACTAGGTACAGTATTCATGGTCACAGTTCCATGACCAATCCTGAAACTTCCACAAGTGTGCTTAATAATTTCCTGGGAAGGTCTCAGGACTATTGAATCGAGTGGGCAAACTCGTTTACTCTCACACTGTCGGTTTTTGAGAGCTCTTTAAATATTTTGAATGCTTAACTTCTAGGACCCCTACCACAATCATATAGCTTACCTGTTGCTTTTATTTACAATTTTTCAATCTGAATGTTTCTGCTTATGTAATATATAAAGTGATAAATTACAATACCTATAATTTATATGTTTATTTGCAACTAAATACATTTACTTTTTCTTTATCATAATCTATATTCCCTGAAGCTCTGTAGGTACTTAACTACATTTCAGCAAGTTCTATTGCTTTATTTTTTACATTTAGATGCTTTTATACACCTTGTTAATTGACATATATTTTATAATGTGGTATTTGATAGGTAAAAACTGTGTTTTAAATAGATGGCTACATTTAGCATAACTCGTATATACTTATACTTAATGGCTAAATTTTTTCATATATTTCATCTTACTGTATAAATGTATAGCTTTATTTACTTTGAAGATTTAACATATGCTTCTTAATTCAAAACCCCTATTCCCCTCTAAAATTAAAAGGAAATAAAAGCGCTGGGACAAGGACTTTGACAGAGATATGTCAGTTCGTTAATCCAGGAAGTCAAGGAACTGAACAGGAACAGTAGGACAAATTGAGATACAAGTCAGCATGGTTTACATGAGTACATGGCATACAGAAATTGGCAATGACAGGTAGATAACTCCAGTTCATGTCTGAGTATGCTGCTTTGGAATTACCTACCATGAATGTGGATAAGCTGGAGTACTATTCAAAGTAAAACAAAGAGACAATGACCCTTCCAGGTTGGGAAGTTGGCAGATAGATGCTTGAGGTAGAAAACTCTAAATAGGAATACTAGTGAAACCAAAAGGAGAAATGGACAAGGGCACTGCCAAAACCTTTCATGTCATAATTTAACAGTATATGACTAAATCATTCTCTGGAAATTTTCGCAATATTTTGACTTTTATTATGTCAGTTTTAACGGCTTTTTCTTAGTCCAATTTTTCATTTCTCTACTACTCCATCAGAAATGTGAGTATCTTTGGGTCACTCCCTTCTTGTGAGGGCCGTATCTTATTGTAAAGTTTTGTTCATTTAGCTTTCTTCAAAGTGTCTCTCTCTCTCTCTGTCTCTATCTCTGTGTCTGCACATGTGTGTGTGCATGTATGCTTTAGTTGTGTGTGTGTGTGTGTGTGTGTGTGTGTGTGTTTCCCCCTGTCTCCCTCTCTCTCAGACTCAAAATCTGTAGGTTGTTCAAGGCTATTTAAATTTAATTTATTTTTTTTTATTTTTAGGTTGGTAATTAATGGTTCTTTAAAGTTCCACATTCTAATCAGATGCCAAGTTTTATTTCCTTCGTTCCTTCCTTGCTTCCTTCCTTTCTTCCTTCCTTCCTTCCTTCCTTTATTTCATTCTTTCCATAAACTTATTATTTTGCCCAGGTTGGCTTTGAATTTATGATTCTTTTGCCTTAGACTCCTGAGTAGCTATGATTAGAATCACACACTGGCAGGTGATGTTTAGAGATTCCATTTTGTCTTTCATACTTCCTTTTCTCTTTCTTAGTTAATACCTGTTATCACTATTAATTAACTGCAACCTGTCAAAAAACTTCCCTATACCCTAACAATTCTTTAACCACTATTTATCACTTTATGGCTTGATCACTACTAGAATCCCAAAACAGCATATTATTAATTTTTTCAGTTCATTATGAGCATCAGTTTCCTTCCCGTATCTCAGGTTTATTTTTCTTTCAGGATATTTCCCATGTTCCATTTCATTCCTACACTGTTTGGGTTTTGTGACCTGCCATGTTTCTCATCTTATATTCATCACCATCATCTCAAATGGCTTCTCTGCTTTCGCCTTGTTATTGTAATGACAGTCATATCACTGGATTGATGTAGAAAAAATTAAATCTAAGATTAACCACAAATTTCGATATTACACATTTAATTTTTCAGTTTTCACCATCCCTCTGACAATGTCTATGGAATTAACTCTGTTCATGACTTTTGTTCTCCCTTTATGTAATTTGTCTGCTGACTTCCCTGATCTTACTAATTTCTTTCTCTTCGATTTGGGATTATCTAAATTCTTGGTTATCTATGTATACTTAAGTAAATGTACTAATTTTTTGTTTCTTAGCCATCTCTAACTTCTTTTAACCTGCTCATTAAATGTATCCTTCTTCCTCTTCACTCTTTCCCATCTATGCAAATGATACGTGCTTATATAGTTGTATTCAGAGCCAAATTCTTTTAATATCCTGTTTCCTATATAATCTACTACAAAATTCTGCAAGACTCTCACTCCAAAATGTATTCTGAATCCACTTTATTTCTCAATTTCTCTTTTGCTACTCTCCAAATTTAACACATCATGTCTCCCAGTAACATCCTAAGTGATCTTACTGTTTCCATGCTCCCTAATATTCATTTCCCTATAACAACAAGATCATTTTGAAATACAAATCAGAAAATGTCCTCTACATGTTTAAAAAATTATTGTTAAAAGCAAATAGATGCATTTATTTTGATCTACTGGGTCCCGAATTGTCAAATCTTTCTTTAACACGCTCTGTTTATAACACATTGTCCTACTTTGTGCTTTTTATTCCACACTACAATCTTATTTCTGTTTACCTTTTACCATAAATTCCTCCCCAAACAGATCCAACTATCTAAATGCTACTTCCTAAAAAAACTATTGCCTGAAGACTCAATTAAAAGTTCAACTTTTCTTCAGTGTAACTTCCAAAATGAGTTTTGACTGCTTTTGTTCTTTGAAAGTATGTAGCTGGTTTGTGTAACAATGATGAAGTTATATAAGAAAAATAATTTTATGCTATAGTAAGAATCATGCAAAATGATAATTCTCAAAGTAAAATTCTAAAATCTCTTGCTTTCATTATTTCCACTAGAGAAAAAAGTCAATATTGAATGATTTATTGTGCCAAATAGTTAATTTTTAGAGGTGGATATGCCTCAAGACAATGTAGATCTATTTACAAAAGCAACAAAAGAATTGCTGAGTTGTTCATGCATGTATGGATATAGTTTAGGGTGAGTTGAAGGATTTATTATTCAAGAATGCTAGAATTTTCTTCTGAGTATGATTGACCTGGTAGCTGTTTATAAGTACATAGGATATATTACAACAGCAAGGCAGAAAGTACATTTAGAACTCATGAACCAGGAACACAGACTATAAATAGAATTAGGACACAGACTAACTAATCTCTTGGAACCTCTATAGGGAGGCAGCATCTCTCCTGCTTTTCTCCGGTTTCACTGCAAATCGGTGCGTCAAAGCTAACTTGTTCTCTTTCATTCTTTATCCACACCAGAACTATCATGCTTACCACTCACCATACTGATTCCCAGGTTTAAATTTTGGCTCACACTGATATTGAGGTCCTGGAAGAGATCATCAAATTATTCCTGTTTTGGCAAGATCTAAACCTACTGTGTTTGGTTTTGTCCAACATCCACAATAAGTACAGCAAATTTAGCTCTAATGGCTCAGTCATCTGGAAGAAGGCTTCTCACAGAATGGTTGGCATGGACATGGCAACCATACTAAAAGGTCCATAAAGTTTTGCAGTATTAGAAATAACTTTAATTTTAGCGTGATTTCAAACTTTACAATTATCTAACATACAGTGCAAAGTAATACATAAGACAATTTTATTTGCCATTCTCCAACAATCTGCATGTTATCTAGATTTATAGATTTAGTAGATTTTATTGAATTGATATTTGTAAACAACAAACAGCAATTGAGTACATAATACTTTCTTACTGCAATTATTTATAGTATACATTTTTATTTTCCAAAGTATTTTAAAGTGGTGTATTCTAGAAAGAGATAAAAATGACCACAATTCCAAGAACAACAACAAAAAGAAACCCATAAGCAGGACATTTAAATGTTATTTACACTTTGAAAGAAAAATTACTATACATATTATGTTAGTATAAAATAGAGATTCAAAGACTCAGTGATTCAAAAACTGTGGTTATTTGTGTAGTTTCCAGGATTTAACTATTACAAATTGTGCTGCTATAAATATAGGTGCACATACATCGCTGCGGTATAATGCTTTCAATTCTTCTGGGAAAATACCTGAAAGGGAATAGCTGGAGTGAATGAAACCTCAAATCCTAGTTTTTTGGGGAATTTTCACACTGATTTCCACAGTGGTTGTGCCAGTCTAGACTCCCGCCAGCAATGGAGAATGGTTCCTGATTCTCCACAGCCCTCGAAGTTTTCCCCTAACAAGTATGTAGTGTCCTTCTTTGTCTCTTTTGATGATTCTTGGTTTGAAGTTTCCAAAGTCTGCAAATAGAATAGCTGCCTCTGCTTTTTTACTGGGTTCCTGTTGCATGGATTATTGTTTTCCATCTTTTGACTTTCGGTCTAAGGATTTCCTATTGAATTAAATGTGTCTTGTATAAAACATATTGTGGGATTTTGTTTCTTGATCTACTCTGCCACTGCCATTGATAAATTGAGGCCATTTATGTTTATCTCTTTCTAGAATGTTTTTCAATACACTTTGTAGGATTGGTTGAGGGGGTCATGAAGTTCTTCAGTTGTTCTTTTTCATGGAACTATCTTATTTCTCCATTGATTTTGAAAGATAGTTTTGTAGGGTTCATCAGTCTGGAATTATTTGCTTTCAGTACTTGAAATATTTCTCTCCATGCTCTTTTTTACTTGATGGTTTGTGTTGAGAAGTCTGCTGTGATTCTGATAAGCTTCCTTTTATAGGCAATCTGTTTCTTTTCTCTAGCAGCTTTTAATCTTCTGTTTCTGGAATCTTAATTATTATATGTCGAGGTGTATATTTATTTTGATTATGGCTAATTGAGTTATATATGCCTTGCTTACCTATATCTCAGGTTCTCCCCCCCAAGTTTGGGAAATTTTCTGCTATTGCTTCTACAAATAGTCTTTTTATGTCATTTGTGTGGTCTTCTTTGTCTTTGACACCTGTCTGATATTTGCATCATCTTGCAGCTGTTGAATTGTTCTTTCCTGATGCCTTATTATTTTTAAGAGCATTTTCCTTTCATGATCACAGACCACAATCCTGTCTTCCAGGTCTGAGAGTCTGTCTCAAATTTCATTTACGTGATTTTTCCCACTTTCAATGGAATTTTTGATTTCCTGGTTATCTTCTTGAATCTTTTTCATGTATTCTAATTGTTTCCTGTATCATCCATTCAAGGTTTCCATCATTTTCCTATGCTCCTCTATTTTTTTTTATCTATGTCTTCTTCGGATATCCTCACCAATTTTTTCATTATGTTTATCATTTCTGTTTTTATCTGAGAGATTATTTCTGATCTGATGTCCTTTACAGTTTGCTTGAGTTCTTTCTTTACTTTTGTTGCTATCATTTCAGAAATTTCAGTTGTGTGATTTCTAATTTAATTCACGTCTATGTCTCCTGCATTTGATCTGGATGGGCTGGAAGTTTGAGAGTGCATTTTGTTCTTTCATTTTGGCATTTTCCTGTGTTCCTCCAAATCAACCAGATGTCAAGTCCTAGTTGCCTCTTGTGCTGGCAGCCCATCCAGCAGCAGGCCTCATCGAGGGTTGCTAATGACTATGAGTTTCTGGATGTGGACTCTCAGTCCCTGAGGGGCTCATGAAGGGTTCCTGGGTGACTATAGGTCCCTGTCATGGACACCCAGTCCCCAGGGGACCTCAAAGATGGTTCCTGAGTGTGAGCAGTCACTGGGTGCAGCTTTCCAATCCCCAGAAGACTCAACTAGGACTCCTGGTTATGGCAAGTCAGTGGGCACAGCTTTGCAGTCCCTGCTGGCCTCACTGTGGGTTCTCAGATGACTGTTGGTCACTGGGTGCAGACTCTTGGTCCTCATGGGCCTTATAGATGGTTCCTGGGTGTGGGCGGGTCACTAAGTATAGATTCCTGGTCCCCATGGGGCTCACAGATAATTTCTAGGTGTGGGCAGATCACTGGGTGAAGATTCCCAGTCCCCAGAAGCCCCACCACAGTTCTTGGGTGTGGGCAGGTCACTGGGCACAGCTTCCCAGTCCCTGCAGGCCCCACTACATGTTCCTGGGTGACTTCAGGTCACTGGGTTCAGATTCCTGGTCCCTGTGGATCTCAGAGGTGGTTCCATCATGTGGGCAAATTTCTGGGAATATGAACATCTTAAATATTAATTATTTGCACATTCTACTGAGCAATAATTCACAAAACTTCAGATTTGATAGTGAGAGGAAAATTGAAAAATATGACCTTTTTAAAGCTGAGATGTGCATAGTGTTTTTGTTTACCAAAATAAGATGAGGAGGCTGAATTTTAAAGCATACATTTGTCTTCCATCTCAAATATTCTATGCGAGTTATCTTCCTTATGTCTTCAATTTTAGTTTATCTTTTGATTAAAATAGTTTGTCTTTAATAATTTCCAACCATATATATAAAACATATTTTTGTTTCCTTCTCATATTATTTCAAGTTAAACCACAGTAAGAATCAAATCACAATTTTTTCTTCTGAAATTCAAGTCTTCTTGAGAACTTTAAGACTGGATTAATTTTTGTAACAAACAGGACCTATCGTGCTTACCATGTTGTTGTTTTTCCTTGATGTGGCATATTATTTTTCGTTTACATTTGCAATTAAAAAATAATATTGCCTGTAAATAACTAGGTAGGACTCTCACTTTATTGTATCTTTTTTCTGGAGAAAAATGTCAGTAAAAATAACATTTAAAAAAGAAACCATGTAATTGATGTCCTAGGAGAGATCTTAAAGAATTTTTAGTCCTATGATATTCAGGAATATGCTGCATAAAATAATATAGCTTTTCATAAAAATGCTCCATGTTTCAAATGAAAGGAAAAACAGTGCAGGATACAACATAACTTTAAGAATAGCAGTATCAGTGTCTCAGTGTACCACATGGTAATAAAAGGGTGCCTGTACTGAAACATTGGAAATTCGGGGACACAAAGAATAACACTTTGGAACTAGTTAGCAATTACAATTCATGAGATACTCTAAAAAGAAAGTAGAGAACTTAGAAGAGTGTGAAGCTTCTTCAATTATAGACTTTCTGGAAGAATTTGGGGTTTGTATGTGCATTTGTGTGTGTGTGTGTGTGTGTTTAAAGTGATCTGATTATATTTTATAAGAAAGGAAATTTCCTATATGGTAAAACTGAATATATCTTTAAGGTTTATATGGTAGCTAAGAGGGATCACTAATTTATTTTCAGAATGAGGAACAAAATGAAAATCTAGCAGATTTATCATTAAAAGGAAGATCTAGTAGATATATTATAAATACTTACTGGATACTAAATGAATAGATGAATGAGACAATTCAAAGAAACCTTATTTCATTTCCTTGAATGATCAATCCACAGCAAAGATGAGGCTGTACAATTCATTAAGAGTGATCTCATTTATTTAATCTTGCCAGAAACATTTTTGTTTTTATTATTTCCAAGTGAAAGAAAAGTTATGTAAGTTTCCTAAGGTCGCAACGCAAACTATAAATTCCAGTTTCTAGTTTATGTTCAACTCAAATTACTTTGAAAGCTTGAGGATTTTGTAGTTGTAGTATTTTTTTTTTGTTTAACTCTCCATATCATATTATCTCTTACACTCTGAGATGTTCAATTCAACAATCCATCTAATGCTTGAAGACTATGCATTTATTTATTATATGTATTCACCCCACTCATGAGGCCCAGAACACAGGCCTAAGAATCTGCTTTGAATCCTAAACCTACCTCTTACCAACTGTGTGGTAGACTTCAGTTTTCAAAGCCTCAAGGTTTTCTTAAGTTGGACAAAATTGTGCCACCTATCTGATGGGAATATACACTAGTGATACAAGACTTACTTTATGTTTTTTTCTTTTCAGTTCAGAAATTGCTCTAATATCCTTTTTATATCACAGTCTTTTAAAAGTGTGAAGAAAATTTTTCATCAATTCTCAGATAATATCCTTCCCCAACTAACTTCTTATGTATTTGTTATTTTAAACTAAAAAGAAAAAGGGAAGGCAAATTAACTCAGCTGATTCACTACTTTAAAATATTACCTCAAATATAATGAATTTATAAATATTTTACTTACATGAAAATCTGCTAATTCATAGATATTTGTTCTCTAGCTTTTTACCCATCTATAACTTGTCATCTTCGAAGTTGT
The DNA here is from genome assembly GCA_004363535.1 of Dasyprocta punctata. NCBI lineage: Eukaryota > Metazoa > Chordata > Mammalia > Rodentia > Dasyproctidae > Dasyprocta > Dasyprocta punctata. Next base: position 28,047 of record RJWM01015309.1, read on the forward strand.
TCTATGTGTTTATTGAAAGGATCTACTACTATTTCAAGTCTACAAATTTGTTTATGTCTTGCTTCAATTTTCTTCAGGAAATTTATTGCCTAAAACATTTTTACTCTACCTTTTTTCTATCCTTAGTTTTTAGAACCGTTCTTGCTACATATTTCTTGAATTTGTAACTCTGATTTAAATGGTTCATTAACAAATATTTTCTTTGTACTTCATTTCTGCATATATGTCAATATCACTATTAAAACAAGGTCTCCCTAAATTAATTTAGTTATTTACCTCTAGGTAAAACATGATTGTCATAGCTCTTCCCTAAATATCATATAATTAGAAATGTATTCGAAGTTTACAGTAGAATTTTTGATAAGTGTCATCTATGAAAAAGGTATATATAAGGGAGACAAATTATTAAGAGGGAATTGAGAAAATTAGTAGAGGGTAAACCAAAAAAAAATGAAGAACTGTATTTAGAAACACTAGTGTGAGGGTGTGACTAAGACGCACATAGGGATGTCCTTTTTTTTTCTGAGACAGAAGTAGTTGAAAAAGATGCAGTTAACAGTGGTTTGACAAAGTGAGTAAAGGAAACTTTGTTTAAGCTTTTTATTGTATGAAACAATGAAAACTCTAAATTTTACTGCTACATTGCAAGTGTTAGGGGCAACAAGTTTAAATGACATCAAAAGCAAAAACAGAACCCTTGAATAACACTAATAATAATAACAACAGCTAATGTTTACTGAGTATATTTTTACTGAGTACATGGGCAAGATATTCTTCAATTGACCATTTAATTATTGTGACAATATTAACTGGTCACTGCATAACTTATAGTTTTATATACCTTTAAATACAGAGTATATGATTTTCAAACTTTTTAAACACTAGCTCATTTATATTGTATAAATTGTACTAGTAATGACAATAGTTTTTATAATAATCTGGATTTGGAGTTATGATCTTTTCTACACTACTTAATTAACCCACTGATTCCTATTTTGCATGCTTTCTATGGCAAACTGTCATCTTTTTTGCATCACATTAAAGTACACCTTAAGTTCTTATGTATCTGTTCTGAGCATGTCAATATTGTGCTTTCTACAATAATTATAGTCATTTTATTTTCAGTTTTTCTATGTAACTAGATGCCATTAGAATGCTTATAGATCAGAATTTAACAATTGAATTTTATCTAACTAGTCCTAATAATTCACAACCGTTGTAAATTTTTCTTTTATCAGAATTTTCAGTTACTTTTGAACTGGTTTGAGTTTAAAATAATGCCAAGAAAAGTGGAATGCTCTGTTTCCTTTTTTCTATTCAGAATATTGCCGTTAGATCCCTTTGAAAAAATCAATAACATTTGTATGAAGATTCAAAGATAATTTACAGAAAATATAATGGTACCTTTCACATAAAAAATACTTTTAAGAACCATTACTTCTACTAAGTATGCTGAACTGGTCGTTTCTGATAAAGGCTGTAGTAATCATTCACTGGGTGCAGTTCTTCATTTTAATCATAATTCCAAAACTTTCATCGTATTCAGACTGCCTCCTCCAGTTCTAATGGCTCATTGATTTTGGAAGTCAGAGTCGTTTCTTCTTTTACATTTCTTCCAATGCAGTTGTGAAGGATAATAAACATTAGAGTGCCTTAAAAGGAGTATCTGAGTTTGCATATATAACTCATTTTCTGAAAAGATGTCTGAGGTTGAAACCTGGCAGAACTACATGCAAATCTCAGTGAATTTATGTTTTTCAGATGATAGCTTAAGAAGAAAGAATTTTTGATAGTAATTGTTTCAAAATTGCAGAGAAATTCATCCCTATTAAATGTTTCTGTCTGTGATCTCTCTTGTTTTAATGTTGTAAATTGTTATTTCTGTTAGTCTAAAATATAATTTAATCAAATTGTAGACTTAGCACAGTAATTTGTATCAATTCAATTTCCTTATTTATGGCATTTAATAAATTTATTTTTATTTAAATTTCAAATCATAGAATTTAGGGTTTAGAAATATATGTGCAGAAATCTGATTTTCCTTAGAGCCAAGTGACACTTTTTAATGCATTCACCATGAGCAATGATAAAAACTAATGGAGAAAGGTGTTAACAAAGTAAGAAATAACATACACTCACTCAGCATTACCACTAATAACCTTTGATAACTATTTCCAAATCGTATTTGTAATTACATACAGACCTAGTACTAAAATAGAATTGGGCCATGGGCAGAAAGTAGTTTCCATCTTCAGTTCCTCCACATTCTAAACTGAAGTTCTTCAGAATAGATTAGCAATACCTAGCTATATATTTGCATAATAACTTTTCTACTCCTTTTTGTTACCTCAAATGATTGCTTGAAAACAATACCTCTATTCCATTATTCCCCTTTCTAAAAAAAAAAAAAAAAAAACAACAAAAACCAGCTGCCTGTTATGTTAAATTCATGTAATTTGCTGGCTTAAAGAATATTGTCTATACTATTAGCTTTAGTTTTCATCTTAAAATATCAAAGGAGACAAGGCCCCTGAAAAGATCCTATAAGTGATTTCTTCCATTTCTTTAATATTTGTATTTGAAAGAGGAAATGTCAATGACAGTGGAAGCTCTGATTCTTTTTTGTCACTTAGAAATTCTGTGAGATTATCTTTGTAAATTGTAGCTTAACTCTTCTGGTGTTAGGGTCAATACATTGACCTGAAATCTAAAGCTGCAATGCTAAAAATTTTTGTTCTTTTTGTGTTGTTCCTAGTCGTCCTACAGGTACTTGTTACAGTTTATTGGGAAAATCAAAATGCTGCATGCCATGCTATTCGTGTGATAGAACTAATACACTACCACTCGATTTTTAAAAATTGTTGTAAATATAAATATGTGATGTTTTTTGATTGTTCGTTTTGCGTAGGACACTGCTTTAGGCTACTGGGAGCATACAAAAGAAGTTCTGGTCATTTCATTAAAAAAAAACAGCAAAACAAAGTGAGAAATTAATGTACAGAAATTTAAAGTATAAATGTGATGGTACTTATTAGATTGTTAAATTATACTTAATAAAAAGCACTGGATATAGCAGTGTTATCATTTTTCAAATTTCCAATTTGTCAGGGTTTAAATTACTCATAAGGTAATATTGTTACACCTCAAATCTGTGACAAAGTGTAATTTTTGTCAGAGTAACCAATTTTATAAATTGCTTGTATTTTCTTGTAGCATTCTATTGATCTATCTATATTCTTCTTTTAAATTACTGGAAATTGAACCTAGGATCTCATGTGTACTAGGTCAGTGCTCTTCCACAGGCCAACAGCTGAGCCCTGTTGGTTGTGTTTGTTTGTTTGTGTGGTTTCTTTTAATCCACATGCAAACTTTAATTTAAAATGACCATTGTGTACCTGGTACTGCGCCACTAGTAATCTCAAGATATTTATATTTCTGTAAGAACTTGGGACTCCATTTAATCTTACTATTTATTTGTTATACTTATTCTTAGTGGTTATACTTATTCTTAGTGGTTAGAATTATATATTTAACACTATTATCCTTATTGCTCTAAATTTGTTGGGGAAAAGGTAAAAGATTTGTTCTAATAATTCTTGGTGTGACTGGGTTATCAGCAATGTTAGAGTCTGGTACATAGATTGCATGTGGTATTTTCCCTCGGCTGGCAGAGGGCTGGTTTACTTGTAAAGGTCATTTTTCTTGGATGGCAGTGGCTAGTTGCACATTAAACTAATGTATTCACAAGTGAGTCTGATGTCATTTTGTATGCATTACATGCTGTGGAGAGAAAATGCACTTTGGTAAAAATGATGGAAGAAGGCCTTTGGAAAATGTGAGCTCTAATTTGATTTGGCACATAGCAGTGTTCTAATCTTTGGTGGGCTTGCAAAAATTAATTTATTATGTACATTTAAAATAAGAATGCTTGTGGATAGAATCCCAGATGTGGGATACATACACTTACTCGTCTTCTCACAGATACAAATGTACACACACCTAGAGATTTAATATGGAGTTTAGGCACTTAAAATTCAACCATTCCACTCGGGCCAACTTTTACTTTTGCTTCACAGTATTTCGGAAATTGTCAGTTCCACCTAGCTTAGTCCTTATCTTGTTGGGACTATAATAGTCTCTAGGTGATTTTCTTCTTTTCCTCAGTAAAGCTTAAAGATTTTCTTAGTTTTATCAAAGCAAAAACTGCAGAAAAGAAAGCGTACATTAAAAAGTACTTTTAAGCACTAGTGATGTCCAATAAATGACTCACAAAGTAAGAAATACACAAAAATGTAAGTTTTTAGACAATAAAATCATTAAAGTCATGTCTACATTGTATGCCATTTCTCTTAGTATACAGTCTATTTTATTTTTTGTTTTTTTAGGTGACTTGATAATAGAACTGCTTTTATTATATTTTAAATTTATTCATTACGCCCAAAGAGTCGTGAGGTTTAAAGTGTTTATTTGAAACAAAGACTTCCAAATTTTTAACATATTTTGAACAGAGAAGGCTATTCATGTAAATAATGACTCATAAATATTATCTGTGAGGATTTAAACAGATTACCTATATGTGTCATCTGGATCAAATCATGATATATGCGTTTTGTTTAAAATCTATTTTGGATTCTTTATAAGAGAAAAAGGTGTGCTCTTTGTTTTAATTAAAACTGCAGTTAGTGGTGATCAAACTGAGCTTATCTTTAAAGATTAAATTCATCTAATTGATAGGAGTGCTGCTTCTTATAGTCATCACAGTATGATTCAATTTACTCCCGAAGGCAGGATGCCTTTATGAAGAATTTCACAGTGGGACTGAAGACTTATTCACGAACAGTTGATGTCTATTTTTATACCTAAGTGGGAAAAGAAAAAATATTCCATTCTCTAAATGAACAAAAAATTAGAAAAAAGAGGAAAATAATATTACACAACTGTGTTTATTTTTTGGTTTATTCTGAAAAAAAAACTAAAGCAATGATTTATGTTTATTTCTAATTTGATTGAACAGTTTTGATTCAAAGTATCTCTTTACTATATTAAAATAGAACATAAAATTAATAAATATTGTAGTACTATATTTTGTAAAGCTGAAAACCATAGGCATTTTATTATTATAAATCCTTAAATATATTGTCATTTTTCTAAAACTAACATTGAGGCAACCATCACTAATATACAAAAATGCCATTTACTATATAATCTGGAGATTAAAGAATAGTTCTCGTTCCCTTCAGAAACAAGATTATTTTAAAACTGTAACCCACATTTAAAATCAAGAATAGAATTAAAGTGCAATAATCTGAACCCAATATAATATAAAGCTGGTATGTCATGTTAACACTGCAGTGCAAAGGCTAATACAGAGGGTATTAAGAAAAATACTGGAAGAGATATATGCACAATCACAAGCAATAATTGGATGTTCGATTTTCACATCAAATTGTAATTCAACATAATGCAGAGTAAGACTGTCTTATCGAGTAAGTTCACCATCTGTGACTCCCGCTAATTGACTGAACTAGACAATGAAGTGTGAATAGAAGCTTTTTCCTGAGAAAGGTACATATTACATGAACAACATTACAGCAGCTAGGTTGAAGGAAACTTTAGAACTCTTATAATCAGTGTTCTTATTTCAGATAGCTATGTGAGTTCTTATTAAGAATAAATGCTTCTTTATACAAAAAATCACTGAGAAAAACTTGGAAATGTGTTCTTTGATGTTCTGTGTTCTAACTTGGATTATTCAAACAAGGAAGCAATGTAGATAATTTGTTGAAAAGACAAAATACACTTTAATTTTGGAAATAAGCCTTTGTAAACATCTCATTGGTTGTGATTAACACTTAATATGCATGACTCTACCATGGAGAATAGATTTAAAACTTGCCTTTAAAAGACTTTGTTTTGAAAAGAAATGTGCAGTAGAAGATTTAATAGAGTAAGATTCAACAAGCAAATGCCTGTTGAAATAATTCCATGCTTTCTTTTATGCATGTAACAGATGCATCCAACTGATAGGAGAGAAAGCCTCTAAAACTGTTTTGACATTAAAGAGCAACAGATTCAGCTACAATGCATTAATTTGTTTCCACATTTGTTCTTTTGTTGTTTCTCTCAGACTAAATAGATTGAATGAACTTAAACTTGTGAAATTACTGACTATGCTTTCCCTTATATTTATAAAGAACAAACCTTTTTCAGCATGAATGCACATTATTACTGACTGATGCTGTAGCTGTACTTAATTTTGTATACAGTAGCCATTACATAGACAATTAGGTTTCAATTAAAACTGTCATGTCATTGCCTTTAAATGCTTCTATATTAAAGAAAGTACAGCATGATATGCTACCAAATGTTTCACCAACATTGAACTATATAAAAGCAGTTGTTTTATTATCAATTAACAATTCAGGCACATGCAAAATTTCTCCTCGAATACCATATGTACATAGTAAGTCACTACCTTTTAGAACTTTCATGATTGACTAGGGAAATGGGATTGTATGTTAATCACATCAAGGAGAAAAATTTAACTTTGTATTGAAGTATCACTAGAGACTGAAAAAAGGATTCATTCCTTACTTGGGAAACAGCAAATCCTTTGCTACTCCAGCTGCGAGAACTAGGTCACACTAACAATCAATACCCATATATTTGGTTTTGTTCATGCATATATATGAGATTCTATTTTCCAGAAATACAGGACTAAGTTACTTGGGAAAATATTTCTGCAGATAATAATGAAAAAATGTTGGGTGATGTAAATCTTAAAATTTTATTAAAAGTATCTAAGAATTAACAAGACAGCAAGATATTAAAAAGTCAAATCCTTAGATACATTGATAACCAAAAAGCAAAACAACTATGACTTAATTGTGATCTTGAATGCACATTTTTAATTATTTTAGTTTTCTTCTAATGGAGAAATAGGAAACCAAGATCACAATAAAAGCAAGAGAATGTAGTGCTCCAAGAGATGATCCACTATAGAAAAGATATTTCTAGGTTAAAAAAATAATACTAGTGTACAATTCTTAGTGAAAAATTTCAGAACTAAGTTTTAAAAGTCTTGTTAATAACCAAGCTTACATTTTCACTGAGGTTGTTCTGAACTAATAATGTCTCTGAATCATTAGTCAAAGCAACTCTTAAGTCTCTCAGAAGAAAATAATCTCATTCTAGTTGTAAATTACTACATAATTTGTTTTTCAATGATCTTATCAGAATTCGGAATGAAATGATTATGAAATCACAAAGGTATACATGTGGGGATAAAATCACTTACAAAGAAACAGTATGGTGCTTTCTGTTGTCCAAGTGCAAAAGTAGCAATCATGAGATTATGGAACATGATCATTCATTTGCTAAAAAACACGTCACCTTATATTCTAAATAAAATGGCATATCTGTTAGGTATTAATGTGGTGATAGTCATTTAAAATTCCAACTAAAATTATGGTTATGCAAATTAAATTTACAACTAAATTTTTTTTACTTTGTAAAATTTAGTTGCAAATTTAATTTGCATAGCTCTAAATGATAAACTGCTCTAGTTCATGTGATAGAAGTATACACAGAAACAAATAAAAAGTTTAAGTCAAAAAATAAGAGGTGATTTATTTTAAAAATTAATACAAGGAAAGGAAAACCAGTGTAGCTCTACATAGTTGGCAGAGACTATTAATGCCTAATAATCTCTAAAGAATGGATTGTTGACCTAGTTGCTGGTAATGCTGTTAATTTAGTCCTCCAGTGGTTTCAGGAATTGCTAAAACCACATTTGACCCAGTTATTTCCCTTCTGGGTATTTTCTCAAAAGAATTAAAAACATACCACAGATATATATATACATATATATATATATAAATATATATATATATAGCCATGTTTATAGCAGCACAATTTGCAATAGCTGAATCTTGGAAAAAACCCAAATGTCCATTAACTGAGGAATGGATAAAATAAGATTTTGTTTAATATAATGTAGTACTACTCAGCCACACACACACAAAAAGATAAACTAGAGACTTTTATAGGCAAATGGATGCAACTTGAGACCATATTCATAAGTGAAATTAATCATACCCCTATGTGTAAGTTTGTCTCACTAGTGTGAGAAACTGAACAAGTAAATAGGATCCAAAATGTACAATAGATTTTGTGAATTGGGAAGAAACTGTTCAAAAGAAAAGACAAATTGTGATAGGTGAAAGGGGAAAGAAATAAAGGGAAAAAGAAAATATATATATATATACACACACACACAAGACAGTTAAGATAGTTATACAACTTGCTTCTACTTGTTCCTCAAAAAGAATGTTTTGTGCTATTTTTGCTTAGATATCATGCCTGTATCCTCTACTCTGAATAACTACAAGGAAGAAAACAACACACAATGTATCAACTATTGTAACTGTCTTACTAGTCTGCTTTGAAACTCAGTTTCATTACTTGTTTACCTTTTTTCCCTTTAAAACAAATAAATAAACAAATAAATGAAAAAATAAGAAAAATAAACCACAGAGTCACCATATCCAAGATAGTGTCTTTCCAGAGCAGCCACATTGAATGCCTAGCTGAGGTAGAGACAGTAAGTTTTGATGGCTTAGCCTGAATTGGGACATCTCTATTCCAGACTTAACTGGAAAAGTTTTATCAGAGTAACCCTCCTTCTTCTTGTCAAACTGGTCCACTATTTCCCTTCCACAGGTATTTTTTCTGGGACTCATAAAACATTTAAAAAATGCAAGCAGCTGTCAACATGCAAACCTAATCTTGTTAAAGGTAGACAGTAAACCAAAGAAATCAACCTCTAAAGCAGGAAGACCATGCTTCACAGTGGAAAATTTTGAAAATCCTCTTTGAGTGTTTCACAGTATAGCTGCACCATGAATCTGTATAACTATGTAAGTAATAAACAGCACAGTTAGGAAAAGTGATAAAATAAGAATTTATAGAATTGTGCTTGACAAAAAAACAATATTTTGTAAACATATAGACTACATCGCAAATTGATTGTTGGTTTTGTCATAAATCAAGCCTTTAAAAGATGCAAAAAACTAAAAGCATATGCACCAGTTTCCCTAACTATGAAATAATAAAGTCATAAATCAGTAACAGAAAGACAAAAATCCATACAATTGTGAAACTCCTCAGTATAAATCAGTCAATGAAATATAAATAAAATTCTGCAATTATTTTTCACTAGGCATAGTAATGTCACATATCAAAACCTAGATGAGGTAGATAACTCAGCACTTTTAAGAAAATTTACTTTTGTCTACCTTTTTGAAGTTTCATTTATTTTTATTTGTAGATTTGCCTACTATTTTATTTTATTTTATTTTACTTTATTTTTTATTTTATTTTTTGGTACCAGAGATTGAACTTTCAACCTCGCACTTGTCAACCAGGTGCTTACACCGCTGAGCTAAATCCCTGGCTCCTTGTCTACAATTTTAGATAGAAATGAAGATTACAAATCAGATAAAATAAGGCTTTTATTTTAAGTAAATAAATATAAAAATCACAAATATCTTAAAGTTAGATTTAAAAATAACTTTAAAATGAAAACAAGGATTTAAAAAATTTAAAGTAGAAGGAGTAAATAATGAGCCTAAGAGAAAACACAATGGAGGGAAAAAGAATAGTGATAGTCACAAAGGAATACAGGTAGTTTTGTTAGTTAGTTTGTCTGTTTTTTTGTTTGTTTATTCTTAAAGTCTAACCAAAGTGAAAAGTTCTTTGGAAAAATAAGAAAAATAAGGATGACTAGAAACCAAGAAAAAATTGGTGAGAAGACAAAAACACAAGCATCAACATTGTTCAAAGTATATTACTTAAGTAAATGATAGATATTAAAGAAGTCAACAAATAAAATCTTTGGAAAACATTATATTTTGAGTATTTGTATAGAATTTATGAACTTCCAGAGAAACATGACTTGTGAAATGTATTTAAAAAATTAATACTCCTGTGTACAAAAGTATTAATAATCAAAACCATTTTCTAGTACCAGGTAGCTTCATTGCCTAGCTTATGTAAATGCTAAACACTGAATGCAAGATGGCATAAGAAGGAAAATTTTTGGAGTAATTTCCTCAGATTTGAAGCAGGATTAAAATAGAAATAAATGAGAGTATGAATAACTACAGTATAAAAAGGTTGTACAGCACACTTCTAAGTCACCCATAAAATTGAAGGAATGAAGTATTAAGGCAAGAAGATTCTAAAAATAAATGCAAGAAAGTGCGTAAGTGAATAAAATCAAAGTACTCCTACATCTGATGAAGAAGAGACACACTTGAGTCTCAAGAGCTAATGTCCAAACTGCTTCTTGACAGACACAACATTAATATTAATATTAATTTACTGTTTTTATCGTATTCTACGTTTTTCCCAGAGTTTAATTTAGAATAAGTTAAAATTATTTCCCAAAGTGAATAAACAGACAGTAGTGGTTTTATTTGTGCTTATGTTTAGTAACTGTAAGTAATTGATTGGTAAAATTCCAGTTATATGTTTTCATTTGTAATTATTATTATTCAATACAATTTTATAGTTTAATTTTACCACTAATGAATATATAATATTTAGCTATACTTTTGTAGCACCTTTGAGTAAGTCAGTGATTGTCTTTACTAAAGAAAAACATGGGGTAAACACAGTTAAATGTTCCAAATTACTCAAGAATCTTGATTAATGGGTTTATTCTTAGGTAAATGAAATTTACTAAACCTTTCAATTTTTACCTATGGAACTGTTTTAAAAGCAATTTTATCATAATTCTACCTATATGGTAAATTTTGAAAGATTGTGAATTTATCACGCTCTCTATAAAATGAGCTTCCTGCCACAGCTCTTCGGTATAAATGTATTATTATTGTTATTATTGTTATTTTGGTACAGGAATTGAACTCAGGACATCATGTTTGCCAGGCAGGCACTGTGCTGCTGTGTTATATTCCCATCCCTAAATGTATTATTATTTTTTAAATGAAATTATTTTAGTGAAGGACAAGAATAGTAATCTATTTCTCATCTTCGATTAAAAAGATTTTAGGATAGAAAATTTAAATTAAGACATATTGAGCTTTACTTCTGTTAAAATATTTGAATTGATATCTTTGGTGACATGGATTTACTATTTTCAAAGCTAACTTTAATTTGTGTTGACACTGGACAACTATTAAATGCCAAACTTATTTTCATATTAAAATAACTAGAAATATCTTAAAATTATATCTCCTTATTAATTCCTACAACTTTCAATATTAGCATATTTGGTGGCATAGTATTTTATTTGTTTCTTTTTTCTTAAGTTTAAGATTGTGATACTTTTGTGAATTTGAATAGGATTGTCAGGAAAACACACTCTTGAAATCACTGCTTGTCTTCTACAGTCAAAAAGTTATTGAAAAAACCACAGTAAACATTTCAAATTGCAAAAGTGCTATTGTGTGCCCTGCGGGTGGATTTAGCAGTAAGTGAAACCTTCAGACAACTCCAGAAAGAACTGATGTATCTACTCATTGGTTTGTCTGCAGGAGAATATAGGCTACCATGATAGCCTCATGTTAGAGGAATTGTAAACAACAGGATTGAAAGAAACCAATATTTTTGAGGAATTTTGACAGATATCCCATGGAGGAGCAGTTGTACATTCCCTTATACCTGTCAGATGCCAGGCACGTTAGTTCCTTTCTCAGAAAATGATACATGCTTGATAACTGAGAACCTTCTTTTGAAATATGATAAAGACTATTTTTGTGAATGAATTTTCAACAGTGGTCACATTACAACTCTTTTACTTGTGGGGTGACAGAACATTATGAGAGCTTCAATGAGAAGAAATTCTTAAATATTCTCTAGAATATAATTTTATTATTTCAGTTAGCCTATAGTATAAAGATGCGCTGTCTCTACAAAGTGAAAAACTACATATATTAATGACTCTCTCAGACATAATAGCGGCTTGAAATAAAATTGGTAACTGACATCATATCTCATTTCTAGACAAAGACTTCATGGAACAAACTTCATGGCAATAGCAAATCTAAACGTATAAACAGTGTTTTTGTTTGTTTGTTTGTTTTGATATATTTTAGAAGCCACATTTGACATTAGAAATCTTTTGTATTCCACAGTGGGCACTTACCTTCCTCACTGTGAAACAAAATATAAATAGATGAAAGCATAAGAAAACCTTGTCTGCCAGTGTGAATTATACTCAACTTCATTGTGAGTCTAGATGCCGATCACATCAAAGGGAGGGCTGCACCCCTATAATGGGAGGCAGGAGTATTGCAGTGAGTTCAAAGCTAGCTTGGACTACATAGTGAGTTCAAGGACTGCCTGAATTGCATTGCAAGACCCTGTTTCAAAGAAAAAAAAGAAAAAGGAAAAGAATGTTAATCCTATAAATTCTACCTATAGCATCATAGAAGTGAAATAAGTGAGCAAGAAGAATGATTGGATAAATTACTTTTAAGTAGCTACTGAATACTAGTCTGAATTGCTATTGTGAAAGAAGTCAGCTAGACACTGATGAGAGAGGTTATGAAATTATACTTGCCATTGGTCAGTCTTAGAAGAGTCTAATTTTATCATTTTTTTGGAAGTGGAAAATTCAAACTCACTTGACAACTTGCAATCTTCATCCTCATAGGAGAGTTGTTTGATTTTGAATGTGTAACTGAAGAAGATGTTGCATTTTTCTGTAGGCTGGTTCCAGACTTAAGTCTCAAAACTAAGCTTTATAATTAAAGTTAAATGTCTTTGAATTCCTGCCAGTGAAAAAGAAATTCATATCTTCTGCTTTAAGATTACCCTATATAAGGTACAGAAGCAATTACATATATATCCACAAATATGCACATATTCAATTAAATATTCATAGTCTACATCACTCTATTTCACAATTATTGGTATCATTGAATGTTGCATATGATCATTTTAGATTAACACACTTGTGCATGCATACCAGTAATTTTTGACTATCTATGGCAGTGATTAGTCTCATTTTCAAAGTTTCAAACATCGTTTGTCAAAATATTTATCATGAAGCACAAACGAAAGAAGCTGAACTAAAATCTATGTATATATTACCTACTCATCCAAAACATGTTTTTCTGAAGTTCAATATATCCTAAATTATGGTGGACTCTCATATTGATCAAACTACTATCATTGTCACTTATGTTCTAACAATGTGACCTTTATATAGATTTTAGGGTAGACGGTACTATATACAGTGTAACAGAAACAAGTAGAACCACTTTGTGCATGAGTTAAGTAGACAAATATTATTTTTTAGTTTGTATCATTTACAAAACTCTACATAGAACACCACGTTCTCAAACTATACCTTGGAAATGGTAGAGTATTAATATAAAATAGACATTTAGTAAAATATTTTTAGAAACAACACTAAAACTTTAATAGAGTAGGATTTAAAAAGTCTAATGTGTAATTGGTAGAAATGTTCTCTAAAAGAATACTAGTTTTCCTGCTGTGTATTTGGCTTTGTATTTGGCTAATCATAAGATCATGAGAAGAGAATAAACAGTATATGCATATTTTTCTGAAAAAGATGCTAAGAAAAGTTTATATCTGTTAAATCACTGCTATCTGGAATTAGTCTAAAGATTACCAGATAACAGAAAGTGGGCAGGCAAGACTTGATTTTAAATACAAAATAAATACTTTAAAGAAAATCTGGCTTATTTTGCAATTTTATAGTACTGTAAAAATTATAACCCAGCTGGATGCAATGGAACATGACTGAAATCTCAACTATTTGGATGACAGAGACAGAAGATCAAATGTTCAAGCCCAACCTGGGTAAATTAGGGAGACCTGGTCTCAAAAAGGACCAGAAGGTAACTCAGAGCAGTCTTGCCTAGCATGTGTAAAACTCAGGGTTTGATCCCTAGTGCCACACACACACATACACACACACACAGAAAATTATAAGTCAGTAACTCAAAGATAACTGATCATTAAATATTAAAGTTCTATAAACACACAAATTTTCATTTTGAACAGCCATTAAATAAATTTAAATTAAGATATTGTGGAATGTGTTTTTGCCTCTTTTATTAACAATTATGAGAGAACATAAAAAATCTTTCAAAGATTCCTGAGGAAATTGGTCTTCAGCACTTACCTAACAGAATTAAAGCAGAACATATCCTGGAATGCAAGATGCCATTATGCAATCAGTAAAGTGATTTAAAACTCATACTGCCGAGATAGGTGGTTTTGATTCACAATGCTTCCAGCTCTGTCATTTACTTGCTTCAAGATCTCAAATAAGTATTTGAATCTCTCTTACCCCCAGTTTCCATATGTGAGGACTTGCTTCTATAGACCTCATAGGGAGACTGTGAGGTCAAACATATTAATTTACATTAAATCATCACACGGGCCCATCATATATGTTCAGGAAGTGTGCCATAATATTGAAAACCTATGATTATTCATACCTAGCCATTTCACACTATGGGTTTAATTTCCTAAGAAAAATTAAGAAATATATATGCAGAAATAGAGGAAGACTGCAGCTTTGAATATTATTTATTCGATTAAAACTCTTTAAAGATAGCAATACATGTTATAATAACTATTATAATTATCTTATAATTTGGGTATGAAAATTATTTATTTTTTCATAAAATGAAAAAAACTCTGGTTCGCCTACAAAAAAATGGAAAATTATTGATATCATTAATGTGCTTGACTCATAATACTTATGCCATTTTTTAGCTTACCCCAAATTATTGTTGTGTGAATATTTTAGAAGTTCATATGCTTATGTAACAGGTTTTTTCTTAGAGAAGTCTGTTTTTAAAATCAAGTCTTGCCTGCCCACTTTCTGTAATTTGGTAATCTTTAGACTAAAAAAGCCCCCTTTTACTGTGGCTGCTTTTTCTTGGCTACTACCTTAAAGTGCTGCCCCAGTGCCATGCCACCCTGCCTTGGAGCCAGCTGATTGTGGACAGAAACCTCCAAAAACTGTAAGCTAAATAAATCTTTCCTTCCATAATTTTGGGTGTCAGGTGTTTTGTCTCAGCAATGAAGGAAAACTAACCAAGACACTACTTAAAGCAATTTACTGTCAAAAAATTATTTAACTAGAATGAATTAAGGAAAGATTAAGCTATTACAACTGATTCAAAGGAGAATCTGGAGTCACATATATTTTCATAAAAAAAAGTAGACTAATGTAAATTTAAAGCACTGTGTAACTAATGGCTGTAAAAACATAGGTGAAACACTTTAAAACTGCATTTCACAGGACATGGTTCATTTGTATTGCTTACCTTAGAATCAGTTTTTGAATGCATATTTATAATTTAGTTTAAACCATGAACATACATAACTTTGTCAGATTTATAACAGTACTCACTGTTTCATTAGTTACCAGTAACCTTTTTAGTCCACTTTAAAGTCTTTCATATTTTTTCATATACAGTTCTATGATGTGACTAATACTGTTAGAACAAAACTCACATGACTACTGTGAAATTTATAGTGTTTTTCGTTATCTGGGATACACATTTTTAAACATACACGTAACATATCTGGTTAATTTTGGAAATTGTATTCAGATAGAATGATTCTTTTTTCTATATAATGATGTATTGTTTTATTGAGTTTATTTGAAATTTTATGTGAGCACTGAGATACCATAGATATTAAGTAGTCATAATTTTAAATTTAAATATTTTCACTTAATTTATAATATATACTGCTTTCATAAAATTGCTTCCACAAACGGTCATTAAGTTTTTGGCTAAAAATAACCATATGATTTTATAGGCAATAAATCCAAAAGGTCTCACAGAACTACAGTGAAGGTGTTAGGAGTGTCGCATCCATTAGTAATCTCTAGAGCAAAATTCACTTCTGGGTCTTTTGTTTTCAAGAGAACAACTACATTCCTCAGTTTTTCACTCTATTCTTCCATCTTCAGAACCATTTATATGAGGATTTGTCTCTTTCACACTACCACTTCTCTCATTCCCTCTGTTCTACCTTGCTCTAACACTTACAAGGAGATTTGTGATTACTTTGGCATACCCAGATATTAATTTTGCATTAAGGACACATCACTCTTGATTTTATCTGCAATCTAAATTCCCTAGACCTATACATGAAGAAACAACAAAAAATAACTCAATCTGGATAGCATATAATTAAACTTACCAAGAATGTCTTGTTTGAGAACTAGGCCTTGGTTTGATCTTGGAAATTAGTCTTACATGCTGTGGATTGTATCTGATATGAGTAGTTTTGAATGTCTGAGGCATTGGGTAACACTGTACCAGTTTGACAAAATGGTTTGTATTGAAAGTATGATAAACATGTTACTACTCTGAAGGCTGGCGTCTGAATAGATTCAGGCACTGTATGTGACTGATCCTTGAATAAAAATCCTGGGCTGAAGAAGACAATCATCTCTACTTAGAAGGTATTAAATGTGTTGCTATACATTTTTGAGAAAATTTAAATGTTTTTTGTATGATTTCTCCCTGTGGAAGTTCCTGGATAGTTGCTCTTATTTCTTTTTTCTTCCTGAACAGCATCTCCTGCATATTCTCTCTTTGCTGATTTTAAACAGTCCTTCCTCTGTTAAAATTCATAACTGAAATGATGTATAGTCCCTTGAGTATTACTGAAAGATCATTGAGATTGAAGGTGGTTTTAGGGACCATCATTTAAATATAACATTTAGATTTATTAAACATATTATCATAAATGAAATCATTGCTAAGTACAGCATTTAAACAAATCCTGAAGTTTACTACATGCTAAATTCAAGAAAACATCATATACTTGGTTTATTAAATTTTTAGTTTATAATTAAGGTATAGGTGTTCTTAAAAAAAATTAAAACAAAAGTATGTTTCTGAGCCACAATCAAATGAAGATGCAGAAACTCTTTCTAAAATCATTACATCATAAAGGAAAAAGGAGCTGATGAAGTTGGATGAGCAAGATTAGGAGAAAGAGAAAACAAAGAGGAATACCCAGGATTGGTTTTGGTATTTTGGGTTGCTTCTTGTTACATACGAATTTCAGGGGTTTTTCCCTAATTCTTTCAGTAATGCTGTGGATATTTTGATTGGAAGTATGGGTAATTCGACAGTTTTGGTTCTGCTTATCTAAGAACAGGAGATACATTTCCAATTAGCATTGTCCTCTCTGATCTTCTTTCTCACAATACTTGTAGTTTTCATTGTAGAGATGTTTCACTATAAGTTTTTCCCTTTCTTAGGTTAATTTGCATAATTTAAAAAAACTTTCTTATGGAGGAATAAGCAGAACCACATCTTCCAATGAAGCAGGCTGTACCATGTGGCTCATTAAGAGACTCAGCAAGAAGACAAACCATGCCTTCCTGTGAGCGAACCAATGTGAGACTGGGAAACCAGAAGAGCACTCCCCACCACCCTTTCAGTAATTCAGAGGACTCTGAGGTGAAAGGAATAGCTTGATGCTTGTATTGTTTGGTTGACATTGCAGACCTAGGACTGGTGGTCTGAGTATCTACTTGGAAGATGGCACTGTGCATTGAGGCAACTGTGGGGAATTTCTTCCTGCCTTGTTTTTGAAATCCAATGTTTTGTTTCATTTTAATGTTTTGTTTTGTTCCTGTGTCTAGTGGCCTGATCAACTATTTTGAAGATAGCAATGTGCAGTATCACAAACATTGCTAGATTCCTATCATCTTGTTTTGAAAATCTATATAGAACTGTTCTTGTTTTGTTGTTGTTGTTTTTTTAGGTTTGTTTGCTTTTTGGTTTATCTGGGGTTTTTTTCCCCTTTAAAATAAAAAAAATAACTAAAGAAATAAATTTTTTATAGTATTGTGAACCTTGCTCTTTCCAGATAATCTTTCTCAGTGAGTTTGTTTTTGATATAGACAAACGTTATTGAATTTTGTGTTTACTTCATATCTTTCTGCATTGTTCAATTGGTTTTTAATTTTAGGAGTCATTTGGTGGCCATTTTGGGGTTTTCTATGTAAAAAATCATGTCATCTGAAAATAATAATTTAAATTCTTCCCTTTCTGTATGTATCAGTTGCATTTCTTTCTGTTTCCTGAAGGTTTTAAATAATGTTTCAAGTAATGTACTTTAATAGTATGGTAATAGTAGACATCTTTGTCTTAGACCTGACTTTACAAGGAAAGCTTTCAGCTTTTCTTCATTTAATGTATTAGCAATAGATTTGTAGCAAATAACTGTATCAGTCTGAGGTGCATTCCTTCCGTCCATATCCATTTCTTTCAGGTGTCAGTTTTTTTTTTTTTTAACCATGAATGGAGTTTGTATTTTGTGGAAAGCTTTTGCTGCATCTACTGAGATGATCATTCAATATTTGTCCTTGCTTCTGCTTGTAAGATGAATTACATTTATTGATTTACATATGTTGAATTAACCCTGCAGCCCTGAGATGAAGCCTACTTTGTAGTGATGAATGATCTTTATAATGATTTGTTGGACCTATTTGCCATTATCTTGTTGAAGATATATGCATCTATGTTCATTAAAGAGTTGGGGCTCTAGTTCTGTCCTTTAGTTGGGCCATTGTGTGGTTTCTAGCTCAGGGAAGCATACCAGCTTCAGTAATGATGTTCACTGAGAATATTCCTACCATTTTAATTTATTAGAGATTTTGAGAAATAATGGTATTAGTACTTCCCTGAAGTTCTTACACAATTCTTTGCATCTATAAGTTCCTGGGTTTGTCTTAGTTGATTGTTTCTCTTATTATTCTCATAGCTTCAATTTCATTGTCTGTAACGAATCACTCAGGATTCATATATCTACTTGGTTCAGGTTTGGAAGTCATGCATCTAGGAAAACATCCATTTCTTCTACATTCTCCAATTTATGGGAGTGCATGTTTCCAATGTAGGTATTACTAACCTTCCGGATTTTGGTAGTGTCCATTGTAATTTTGCATATTTTATTTCTAAGTGCATTGATTTGAGACCTTCCTTCCTTTCAGCTTTTTTGTAAGATTGTCTATTTTATTTATTGTTTTGAAGAATCAGCTGTTTGATTCATCTACTTTTGTGTCTCAATTTCATTAATTTCTATTCTGATCTTTATAAATTCTTTTCTTGTACTATCTTTCAGTTTGATTTTCCTTGCTTTTTGAGGACTTGAGAGTATACCATTAACTTATTTATTAGTGCTCACACTGTTTTTCTGATCTGGGTACTTACATTTATGAACTTCCCTTTTAGGACTGCTTTCATTGTGTCCCCTAGATTATAACATATTTTAACGGCATTATTGTTTGATTCTAGGTACTAATTTCTTCCTTAATTTTTTTTCTGTGTCCCATTGATTATTAAAAAATTTTACTTCATTATGTTTGTGTAATTTCTTTTTATAATTTAAATTTTTATTTTTTGTATTTTTCAGAATTATTGAAATAATGATAGTATATGATGAAGAAAATGTTGCTTTATTAAAAAGAAATTATTTCTGCAAATTTTCTTTAAATAGGAATAAAAAGAATATCTGAAAACTGCATGACATATGAAAACTTCTTTACTTAGC
>RJWM01015310.1:0-48251 GCA_004363535.1 Dasyprocta punctata
TCAGTGCCTTAAGCGCCTGCCCTGGCAGACGCGAGGTTGTGAGTTCAATCCCCGGTGCCGAAAAAAAAAAAAAAAAAAAAAAACATCCTTATAGAAGCTATAATCTAGTCGGGTGTGGTGGCTCACGCCTTTAATCCTAGCACTCAGGAGGTTGAGGTAGGAGAAGTGTTGTGAGTTCAAGGCCGGCTTGGGCTACAACGTGAGTGTAAGGCCAGTCTGAGCTACATAGTGCAACACTGTCTCAAAAAACTAGTGCTGGGAATTTGGCTCAGTGGGTTAAGCGCCTGCCTGGCAGGAGTGAGGTTGTGAGTTCCATCTCCGGTGTCGCCAAAAAAAAAAAAAAAAAAAAAAAAAAAAAAAAAAAAAAAAAAAAAAAAAAGAAACAATAGCCTGAGTTGAGCTTCTCCAGGAATACCAGGGTCAACTTTGTCATATCTTCTCATAATTCTAGGTAACTATTAAGACCTGTAAGATATCCAGAGTTCCAGGTGCACGTCAGTAAAATTTAGAATTCTATTTAAACCTTTAGCCACATGTGACTACTACAACAGATTTTGACACCTTTGCTCTTTATTTGATTTGTCTTGCCAAAGAAAAATCTGTACTTCTATATTAAATGGGGCTTTTCTTGCTAATGCATTGCTTCTCATTCTCCTTCTTTCTGCATGTAGGGCCAGACTGTCTTCTGTGATCCTCTTGGGGTTGGCTGGGGTCATATGACCAGTTAAGGATAAAAAGATGGGAATAGAATTGGTGTGTCATTTGCAGGCTCAGGCAGCTGCACCGCTTACTTAAGCTCCCAAATAACAGATAAACACAGCTTTTAGTGCCAACCCATGATAGGCATATAGCAAAAGTGAACCATTGTTGTTTTAAACCATTACAATTTTTTTTTATTACTAGACCTTGATGCAACCCTAATTGCTATGACTCAAACTTGATTCAAAGAGGCTTCAGCACAAGGAAATATTGATTAGTTCATTGATTACTGGGACGCCTTGAGTGACCAGGCACAAGAAAGACAAAGATGGAAGTGGGGTGTCAGGGGGATTTGGACCAGGGTTTGAATGCTTCAGATATCACTTTCCTCTGGAGTGTACTTTTCTTGGTCTATTTAGCACTTCTTCTTTTCAATAACAGTCTTCACAGGCAAAGAAATATGACCGTGGTAATCTGAGTTTTACAACCGATAGCTTCAATGAACGGGGAAATTGACTCATATTTTCTCTGGTACCAAATTCAAAAATCCTGGCTAATGCATTTGATCAGTGTGTTGTAAGTACTGTACCCTTTAATTAGCTATGTTTGGGGAAGTGGGGCCGAAAAAAAACATGGCACAGAACTTAAGAAATAATGTATTATGCAATTATTTAAATGATAAATAACTGTTGCTGAATAAATTTTATTTCTGTATAATAGAAATATTCAAATATTTGGTCTCTTTAATTACTTTTATCAGGCATTAAATCATAGGAAATATGATTTCTATTGATTTGTACTGTACTTTTTTCAGATTAATATGTGGAATATGATATATCAGACAAAGCATGAGCAACAGAAACTAATGATAAGCAAATTGTAACAGAGGTCTATATTAATAGAGAGATTTGCATAAAATTTGCAAGATAAAAAGACACTGATTTTTATAGTTTTTTAATTGATACATTTTTTAGTAAAAGTTTAACAAACTTTGCTACCCTATCATCTACATTTGATGAACTATGTTAGTGCTCATAACACTGTATTGTTAATCTTTGTTTCTGCTTGCTGTTTGCTTTGAGACCATATGGTTGTTATAGATGACCATGGTGTTTTGCTTTTAACAGGCATTATTTCAATGTATAATGAATAATTTAGTAAAAATCATTACTATAACAATATAATGTATCTTATCACTTAGAATACATCCAAGTCTGATGTTAAAATCACATTCAAACTACAGATAAGTTTACTATGAATTTAGGGTTTTTGGTGACTCTTAGATAACTGACATTTTACCTTTTTCTTGAAACTAATTTCTTAGTCCTTGGAAATATATATATATATATGTAAGCTCTTTAAAATATACATAGAATTATAAAAACAAAATTAAGTTTTAGTACTATTAATGGAAAGCGGGAAGCAGCATAATATTCTTTAAATAATTATAACTGACTTTGGAGTTGTTACATGAGTCACACATACGGAGGCTTTAAAATTTAAGCTTGGTTGGAAGCGACGGAAAAAAACAAATAAGTCTTAAGTAAAGTTTATTTCTCTCTTACAACACAATCTAGAAGAAGATGTGTCAGAGATATACAATAGTACTGAGGCAAGGGATGAGGGAGTGACCAGTCCACTGGGCAAGTGGGCATTACCTGACAATCACAGCGATCGAGACACATGCACAGAAAAACATTTCCAAGCCCTGGGATCAATCAGAAAGTGCTCCCTTCAATTTTTTGGGTGCAAACTCAAGCAGATTTCTGATCTGATTACTCAGAACTGACATCAGTCTGAAAAATGTGCATACACAAGGCATCTGCTGTTTACCTCCCTGTCACTGTGCTCTCTTTCTCAGTGGCCCATTCTCACTCTGGAGAGGATACATTTTTTTTCTCACCTTTAACTGGCCTACACTCACCCTGCATATCCCTTTCATTGTAGCCTATTTCTTTTCCTACTTTTAATAAATGCAAAACCTCAGTTCCTTTGTCATGTGCCTTGCCCAAGTTTTGTTCAGGTTCTAGACGTTATTCTAGATTCTACCAGGAATCTAAAAGACTCTCGAGAAAGAGCCTCCAGCATCCTAGAACCTGGTAATGTCGTCTTGGTGAGCTAGCCGGGAAGTACTGCTCTTTGGGCCAATTTTTTTCTCACTCTTTGAAGTCCGTGAACTCAAGCTGAGAATGAGGACTTTGATTCACGTTTTTTTTTTCCACCTCTCAGTTCTAAGAAATTCCAATCCCCTTATTGTCTCTTTCCTCCCACTCAGGATTTTGTGTGTCAGAAAACTCATATCCTTTAACCTTTTTCTTTCTGATATGAGTTATCAGGGAGAGGCAGGCAGCTGGAGGGGGAGGGGGATTAATGGAAGTTAGGGAACTGGGCAGGATTCTTCT
The DNA here is from genome assembly GCA_004363535.1 of Dasyprocta punctata. NCBI lineage: Eukaryota > Metazoa > Chordata > Mammalia > Rodentia > Dasyproctidae > Dasyprocta > Dasyprocta punctata. The sequence continues at coordinate 3,102 of RJWM01015310.1, forward strand.
CAGGGCTGCAGGAACAATTCCTTAGTGTATCCCACCATGTGGTGGGGGGAGGGGAAGTACTTGGCATTTGTTTTCCCTGCAAATTTTGGTCACTCAGTGTAGGTCCAAGTCATCTGGGGAGCTGCCAGAGCATCCGCCCCTGACCTAGTTGCAGAATAAACCATTTTAGGCTCCATCAGGCCCAAAAAGACTTCTAAAAACAGTGTATGTGACCTAGGGTTTAGGATGCCTTTCGCCCTCCTGTTTTTGCTCTACCTGATACTTTGTTCAACTTTATCACTCTTCTTTAAGTCAAGAACTGTTGGTAACCTGATTTCCTGCTTGAGTAGCCACCAACCCCAGTCTGCCCCTTTTTGTACTCAGTCTCATCCATGCTATTCTCCTAGATGACCTTCTGTCTCCAGGTATCTTTAGGGGGTCAGACCTATCTCAGTCCATGTGGTTCCACCATGCTTATTCACCATTTTCTTTTTCAACTGTCCTCATGGACACCAAAATACCTCATCTTTACAGACAAGAGCTAAAGCCTCTGGTTTCAGGGAACACATGGACCTCCTCCCCTCTTGTTTTCTAAATCAGGTTAGATTCCCTTCCTGTTTCTTCTAAAAGAAACTCAGGTAATTAGAAAGAGGTGTCCAAGGCCCTGAAAAGAACAAAGGGAACAGCCAGTGAAGATCAACTCAGCCAGCTGTAGGTATGCAAAAGTAGAGGCTAGAGCTAATAAATAACCAACCCATAGCCTCTCTTAGTCAGAAGCAGCTGTATGAAGACAGAAAATTCCACACCCTCAGAACCTCACAAAGAATTCTGGGGACTTACGGCTATCAGGGAAAATGAGGCAGGAGATTAGGGCATGGCCAGCTGGCTGGGTGAGTTGGTGAGATCTGTCAACAACCAAGAAATAGGACACATGCTCAGAAAAACAGTTCACAATCCCTGGACCTGGGACCAGTGTGCTAACTTCAGCTCTTTTGGAGTGAAATCAAACATATTTTTGACAGGATGGCCTGGATATGACATCAGCCTGAAGAATGGGGGTATAAAGGATGTCTACCACTAGCCTTGTGGCCACTGGGCTCTCTCTCAGTGGCCCATTTTCAATCTACAGAGTGTGCTTTTTCCCTGCCTTTAATTGGTCTCCATTCACTCTACAGAGCATGTTTATTTTCCTAACTTTAATAAATATAAAACTTCATTATCTTTATTGCATGTCTTGTCCAATTCTTTGTTCAGAAAATCAAAAGTCTGGCAAGATTCCTGGAAAGAACCTACAGTATTCTAGAGCCCAGTAAGAGTCTGACCTTCCACAGTGTCAGCCTTACTGACTCTCTCTTTTTTAGTCCATTTAGCATAACCTCCACTCAAAATTCATTTCTTCTCCGAAGGGGACCATTCTTTCTTTCTTTTTTTTTTTTCCTGGTGGTACCAGGAATCGAACTCACGACCTTGTGCTTGCCAACCAGGCACTTACATCTCTGAGCTAAATCCCTGGCCCAAGGGAACCACTCTTGGTCAAGACATTCATTTACATTTTACCATCTTCTCAGATGAAGGATAGGAGGAAGGGTGTTTCCTTTTCTTTTAAGAATATTGGCTGGAATTGGCATACATCACTTTCATTCATAAGTAATGGGTAATCATATAATTTTAAGAGCACCCCCACTTCAAGGAAAATGAACCCAGGAAATGTGGGATTTGTTCCAGATGGTTATTCTTCCAGCCAAAAAACAAACAAATGAACAAACAAACAAAAAAGAGAACTTTATCATCATGAAAGAGGGGAAAGAAAACTATTATAAGTCAACCAGCAATCTCTGCAGATCTAGTACAGCAAGGAAAACAACAATGATTTCTGCCTGGGCTTCCACTGGGCTCCCATTCAATGCAGCCATATTTCAACTTTACCTCAGCCTGACTCTGTAATTGACTAGCATCTATACACATACGGTTAAAGCTTGGATCGACTTGTATCCATGATGAATTTTGACTCAGTGTCAGTGGTGTTATATGTGATTCCTGCAAAGTTGGGAATGAGAACAAACATGTTTTCAGGAGCATTCTCATGTAAGTAAAAGCAAAGTTCATTCTGTTCAGTTAACATAAAGAGGTTGCACATACCTTATAAGCAGAGAGGAGCTAAACTGTCAGTGAAAGGAGTGTCTTTAAGCTAAAATCCTTTTTGTAATTAAAAAATCAGAAAAGCTAATCTTCTTACAGTTCTAGTTTTATTTCCCCACTCAAATAGAATGCCTTTTGCTGTTTTGTACAGTCTAATTCAATGTGCTGATTATAGCTTTAATTGGGTAGAATTATTCAAATGCATATAATAAACTAGAATGGTTTCCCAAAATACCGATTTAAGAACACTAATTTCTTAGAAATACTGAGATAATCCACGAGAAAATTTATTTCATAGTAAATGTTAATAGCTGTCTTTGCCACAAGCAGGACTTTTATTTTTGTTTGTTTTTACACTACTGGGGATTGACTATATGACCTTCTTACTGGGTTGTCCCTTCCTTCCTTTCCCTTCCCTTCCCTTCCCTTCTCTTCCCTTCTCTCTCTATCTCTGTCTCTGTCTCTGTCTCTGTCTCTGTCTCTCTCTCTCTCTCTCTCTCTCCCCGTTTGGTACTGGGAATTGACACCAGGGCATTCACACTGAGCTGCAGCCCCAAAACTTTATGTGTTGTGTTTTGAGAGTCTTGCCAATTTGTTAAATTACCCAGGCTAGGCCTGAATTTGTAATCTTTATGCCTCAGTCTCCCAGAGTAATGGGATTATAGAGATTTGCTCCAATCCCATGCTCAGCAAGACCTCCAAGGACCTTTTTTTTTTTTTCGCTCAGTTGTTATTTTACTATTTCCGATAGCAGATTTTTGTTTTCAGTGGTTTATTAGGCAAACATGTCTCTGTGATGTATTTTACAGGGCACTGCTGTAAAGTACTGATTTAGTGCAGTGTTTCTGTAAGTTTCTAAAGGGAACATATTCCCCACCCCACACACACCTTGTAGTTAATTCAGATTCTTCATGGGAAGGTCAGGACAACCGTTATTTTTAAGGAGCAGCCCAACCTACTCTTACCATTAAGCAATTTTTGGAATGCTTTTCCATTAAGCATCCACAAGAGAATCACCTGCAGAGCTTTTCAAAATATACATTTAGTAGTCTCTCCCATGACTCATAAGGAAGGACATTCTACAGACTATTTTTTTTATGCTCTCAATTAAGATCCATTATCTTGGGCCAAACTTTCTTATTTTTCATAAGATGTTATTCAGTTATATGCCAAGCTACTCCTCCAAAGAAATTCCTTTCTTAAATTCATTCCTTACCAAGTATCACATTCTCCCTGCCGTTAATTACTTTTTTCCAAGCTAACAGGAAGAAGACTTTTAAATATTTTTCAGCCCATGGCAGAGCTAATAGTAGAAAAATAAAAGATCTTGGTTGTGGAGTGCAGTCCTACAAGCAGATATACTATTTGAGAGTAATGAAAAGCTGCTTGCTTAAGCAAGGACATTTTCATAGCTCATATGCTTTTAAACGCATAAAATTGGCATGAACATGGTGGCCCATTTTAAGAAAGAGCAACTGAATTAAGAAGATTCCCTTGTGTAAAATACTGTCTGCTTGATCTGTTTTCCAGATGTTTCCATGGTAAATGTTTTCTTAATGTGAAGCCCAATGATAAAAAGCACCTGGATAGTCAATAGCTCTTTCAGACACAAACCATAATTTAAAAAAAAGAAAAGAAACAGGGAGGGGGAAACTGAATTTATTTTAAAAAAATCAAGAGTGATATTACTTTATATTCCTATGGTAATATAATGTGACAAAAATGTTTATTTAAACATCAATATTAATATAAATAACTGTATATCTGTAAACAGCACAGCAGTAAATACTTTCTGTAAGGCGTGAAGATTTAGTAGATAGCTGTATTTGGAGGACTTGCTTTCATTATTAATTTTTCCATATGGTTTTTGTTCATGAACAAAAAGGTAAGAGGTAATACAGCAGTCAACAGTTGAGGTTTTGAACCATACATCTGAGTTACAATCTTCCCCTTCAATTTACAAGCTACATATAAGCATTTATTTAAACTTTCATGCTTTATTATCCTTATCTGTAAAATAAGGGTTATAATAGTATTCATCAGAACCTTGTTTTGAATGTTAACTGTCTTTATACACATAGACATTTAAACCTTATCTTGGATCATAGTGACACAGCGTTATGGATTCAATCAGTGGACTCCTGGTTCTTGAGAATGGTGAGCAAATCTTGCAAGTCTATATCCAATGGTAACAGAAAAAGCAGTGACTTTTATTAAAGGTGATGGCAAGACTTGTTCAGAGTAGGTCTGTGCAACAAAATAAAAAAGACCTTGTGGACACAAAATTGGTACTGGAATGACAGGCAACTGACAATCAGCACAGATAAATCAGGCTTTTGGAATTTAAAAGGCACCATCCCAGACCAGGTGCCTCTCCCTGGGTCCTGGATAAAAGATTGGCCAGAATGATTGAGAGGGTGCTTAATCGTCTTTTGGGGCTTACAATACTACATCTGCTGTAGAATCCATCCTGATTAAATTACATACATGAGATGAAGTCTTTATGTATGACTCTTTAATGAGGTTCAAGTGGGGAAAATGTTATTGAAGGTCAGGCCATGAGATCTCACACACATGTCCTCTGGCTTAGAGACTGAGAGATTTCCAGGATCTTTGCTATTTTTATTTCTGCTTTTCTTAGAAAAATGGAGGAAGGTAAGACTCTGGAGTATTGTTCAAATTCAGCCCCAATTGTGCCACATGTACTAACAGTAAATGCCCCAGTGACTGTCACCATAAAGTAGGGGTCTCAACTGGCTGTTTTTCCCAAGATTAAAAGAAATTGCCAGGGCTGGGGTATAGCTCAGTGGCACAAGTGCCTGCCTGGCAAGTGTGAGGTCATGAGTTCAATTCCCGGTACCAAAAAACAAAAAACAAAACAAAACAACAACAACAACAACAACAACAACAAAAAAAAACAAATTGCCAATGATTTCGATTTTCAGTTTGCTTTGTTAGAGGATTAAAAATTTGGTTCACAAAGGACTCTGTGGATAAAAACAGTAGCTAGGAAATGGAATAATAAATTGCAAGCTCCACCCCCTGAAACGTGCTACCTAGTTCGTTCATGAGCTAATTATTTCTGCAATGTGCTGGAATATGTAAGACAAAAGTAGCTAATAATTTTGTGTTATAATCTAGTTACTAAAGTCACTAGAGAGATTGAGTACTGTGAATTATCATTAGTCCAAGGAGAGAAATATCAGGAATAAACACTTGGGGTAACTGGAGAGTGGTAGAGTGAAAGAGAACAAGGGAAATGAGTTAAAGAAGCAAAAGAAAAATTGGCAGAGGTGCTGACAGAGAAAGAAAATGCTTTCCTATGTGTACGCTTTATACAAACCTCACAGCGTCATAGATGCTTTTCAGAAGAATGCGATTGGGACCCTGTATCAATCAGTCACTTATTGGAATATTTGGGCTTTTTTTAAGTGTTATATTTCAAATATTTTGCTCCTTTCAGCTCCAGGCAAACAAGAAATTCCAAAAAAAATTTTGAATAAATATTAATTCCTTGTGAAGGCTCCATGGGCATTTAAAATTTTTGAGTTAACAGTTATCATCATTCAAGCAGGTTTCTTTGTTAGCTGTCATTCTGTCTAATTAAAGGAAAGAAGTCAGAAACACACATGGCTGCACATTCAGTTTCTCCCATGACCTTTTGCATTTTTTCAGGTAAAGTTATCATTTCATGCTGGCTATAGATTCTTTATTAGTTTTATTTTTAACATGAAATAGGCAGTTCATGCTTTCTCTTAAAGCATATTTTTAAGAGAAAAAAATTTTCTGTTCAAAAGTGAAAAGAAAAAAATGTCATATAAAGACTTTTACAAGTGATTATTAGTACTTTGAAGTTAACATATTCACATCAAACCTTAATGAAGTTTAAATTGCAGGCAGCCTCCTAATAATACTGTGAAAGCAAGAAAGCTAATTTATATTTAATTGCTATCAAAATCAAAGTCCCTGTAAATCATCATCCTACCTTATTTTAAATTTTTTCAAGAAATGTCACAAAATAGCAGATCTTGGCAGAGTGCTTTTGAAGCGATCAGATTTCTAAACATAGCACAGAAGAATCCACTGTTACGTGACATGCTCTCTGACAGTGTCAAGATGCCTGGACATTCAGGATTGAGGTGTTCTGGGAAGGGTTAACATGATTCACAAAATATAATGCAGTACAATTTGCATTGATGCCCACATTATAAAATCTAAGATGCCTTCTCATGGTAAAATTCTAAAAATAGTGAAAACTTTGAGAAGGGAGGAATTATATTTCTACCTCTGTGCTGTTTGCAATATTTAGTATAGCTGTATAAGAATTTTCATTTTTTACTCTCAGTCATCTTACTTTAGCTTCCTGAAAGGATAAAATTTCTAAATCATGGGAAGACTTGCTATCTTAAGAGTGTTTTCTGTTTTCTCTTTTTATTCTCAGAATTTGTGATTGCTAAACAGTAGTAAACTTATCAACAGGTGAGTTCAATTGATACATGAAGTACTAGATGTAAAAATCCTTCTGAGGAACCATGATCATTAAAAGACTTGGATATCTACTTTATTAATTCAATCATTTTGTAAATCTGTGAATGGAATTGAATTGAATTGATTGAATTGAATTGAATTGAATTGAATCAAATTGAATCAAATTGAAATGATAGTGTGGTTCAAAACTCTCTTCCTGATCTTTCTAGGGAACTTCCTGGAGAATGACATAACATGTCCACTTCCGGTTTCATGAAGTTGGATGCTGGCGACAGCAGACAGTGTCCCTCCTCTTGCACACTGGAGCCTGCCTGCCTAGGTTAACACCCTGGTTGTTTTTTATTCTAGCTGTGTAACCAGGGAATATTGACTATCTTTTCTGTGTCTCAGTTTTCTCATTTTTAAAAAGGGATGATAATTTTAACAGCTTCATTTAAAAAATGATGTGAAAACAAAATTAATTAGTAGAGATAAAAATTCTACGGAGACTTAGGTTTGTCGCACCTGTATTTGTCACGTTTGCTTGGATTGGACTCTTGGTTTTGTTGTATTTCACATACTCCCATGTTGTCCTAAATTAACTTCAAGTCAAACTCCTTGTTTCCTGACATGGTTCATCTTTCACTGTTAGCATTACATGAGGTATGGATGTAAAAGAATCAGAAGCAATGTGTTCTTCTGACAGATCTTTCTCTGCATTGGGATGGAATCCTTATATATCTCATTACAGTCTCAGCTTTTAAATTCATTTCTCTTTGGGACAAACTGCTACCCTAGGTTGTGTCTTCTTTTGGTCTTGGGTGAAGTGTTTCAATGTAGAACCACAATAAATAGCCTTCTTATATAGCTACAGAGGCCATGAGTGATGAAAGCCAGATGCTTAGAGCTCATAATTGTAACAATGAAAAGTGAAAGACAAGAAGTTGGGGAGATAATTTCTCCTCTACTTTATTTGATGGACCAATCTGAAAGGCAAGTCCTTGCTGCAACCCTTCTAGAGAAGACTCACGTGTTGACCACAAAGCCTACTGTCTTGGTTACTTTTCTCACATTGCTGGGACAAAATACCTGACACCCAAAATTATGGAAAGAAAGTTTTATTTAGCTTACAGTTTTTGGAGGTTTCAGTCTGTAATCAGCTGGTTCCAAGGCAGGGTGGCATGGCAGTGGGGCAACACTTCAAGGCAGCAGCCAGAGCAAAAGGGGAAAGAGCAAGCCTCTTCTCCTCCCTTACACTATACACAGGCCACCCCCACTTCAGGGCTGATATAGCACTCAAAATCTCTGTGCGCTCCTCTTGCACAGGATGAGGATATTTACAAAGTAAGATTCCTGGATCCCTGCTGAGTCTCTTGGTTAAAGGTCTAAACTTCTCAAGTTGACACAATGTATCAATCATAACATCTACTGAGATCTATTCTGTGTTTTCCTAGCTTTTCCCTAAAACCATGGCTGCACAATGAATAACCATATTGTATGACTTTACACATTTCCTGTTTCTCTTTGATCTCTCTTACCTTACCTTCACCTTCTTTGGATACTATTTTCCAATACACCTTTCCCAACTTAGTTTTTCTCTCTCCCTTCTGAAGGAGCCAATGGAGGCACCCTTGATCAATCTCTATCTTGATAAATGTAGCATTGAGATCTTATGCTTAACTCTGGGGCTGCCACAATGCTCAGTTTTCAAGGTGTGCCTGTATCGACTAATAAAAGCAGTGATCTCTTCTATCTTTAACCACTACATGGTCTTTCTTCTATATGTCCAATGTCTATTACTCCTTCTTTCATTTGTCTATCTTTTTGACACAGTAATTACATGAGTTTGTGAGTTCTGTCATACTATTTGGATATGTAATTTTCCTGCTTGTGGTCCCTTCCCTTCTGGGCAAGGATGGAGTGAGGGCTCACCATTGCAATGCACTGTTATTTTCTCAGGGGCTCCATCTTATAACCTCTGCCACACTTAAGCCAGAGGCTAGGGGTTACTTATACTCATTCTGTGGTTTAGTTCCTGAACACTGTTTTGATGGGAACTGATCAGATCTCTGGATCATTCTCCTACTTTTCCAAACTTTTCTATACACATCATGTCAGACTTGTATAATGAGAATTATGTAAAAGCGTCTATATAAATAACTAAGTCATGAAGTCTGCTTTCCCACTGTATTAGTCCTGCTAAACAACACTGCACACACATTACTCATTTTTACACAATTGTAGTATTTATTTTCAATTAAAAATGGAGAGAGACATATTAGTTAAAAGCTTAGTTTCTCAAATTAGATGTTGTTATGACTTTGGACTTTACCATTTTTTCCTCAGTGTGATATGGGGCAAGTGACTTAATCTCTCTGACATCAGGCGTTTTAATCTCAAAAGAGTTAAAAAAAATTCTTCTTTCTCTAAAATGTTGTGTCAATTAAAATGAAAATTTTTTTCTTATTGAGGTTAATGGAACATATGTTACATAGTCTAGTTCCTAGGGATAAAAGCACTGTATCTATAAAGTAAATTTTCCCCATGAGACAAAAATGAATAACAAATGATAGCTACTATTGTTATTGACATTGTCTTCCATCTCCCTAGATTATTTTTATTACTTTATCCTTTCTAATCTATTTTTGGGTACAGTTCTATGTGAAGTCTTTCTTAGTAACATAACATCAGTGTAAAACCTTGGACAGTCAGTACCTTATAATTTCCTCTCCTTTGGTTGCTGTTGTTTAGATGCTGAGAATCCCCTGGTCTCATGTTAGGGTGATGTTACTAGAAGGTGCCAGGCATTTTAGGAGGTGGTGCCTATGTGGAAGAGCTTAGGTTAGTGGAAGCACACCCTCGAATGGGACTGTGGAGCTCCAGTCTGGTATGTGAACACCTGCTGTCACACATACTCTTGTAACCATGTGCTGCCACCATAATGGCACTGTTGCCAGAAGCCAAAGCCGTCAGACACTCTATAGATGGGATCTTTGGTTTTGGATCCTCCAAAACCATGAGGTAAATAAGTCTTTTTTCCTTATAAATTGGTTGCCTCAGGTATTTTATTGTAATAACACTGAGGAAGAAATAATATTATAGTAATTAATGAAGTTTTTCTGTGTCCTCCATTGTGTCTACATGGACACAGTTTCTAAAACAGGAAATTTCCTCCCTTGTACTTCTTCATTTCAAGAAATACAGTAAGACACAAGTAGAAATACTAGCCTATCCTTTTAATTAAACAGTACTCTGTGAGCCTGTAGCTTCCTAAGCATAATTTTGTTTGTTTTGTGGTTGAGATGACTCAGTAGGTAATAAGGATAACAACAAAAACAAATGCAGATCACATTCTACTGTAGAGACACAAAAAGTGGAATAAAAGCTTAATAAATGTGTGTAAGTTGTATTTTCAAACTTTTTAACTCCTCTAGGAAACAATTATACATATGTTTTCACAAAAACCTACTCAAGAATTATATCCATGTATCACTATACTGGTACTCAAAATTTGGATCTGAAAAGAATAGATAAATATAATGACTAGCTGAAGATCTAATATTATTTTCATGCCTTCAGTGAGACATCTTTCATACCTTCTCTGCCTTGCATATCTTTCTCTGTAGATCAATTTATTAAGAAATAAAATACTGAAAATGAAATAAACATCTCTAAAGAAGAAAAGATTATTTGATAGGACAATTTGCAGGTCTATTATCAGTATGTATTGTATGATATACATTAAGTTTAAGAAAAACATTGTAATAATAATCCCAAACCATGAAAACTAGTGATCCAGGTACTTTGAGTGATGGCTTGTCATTTTTGATTATTATCTTTTAAAAATATTTTATTATCTTTTAAAAATATTGCTAAAATTTTACAATCCTAGTTTCATAGCTCTGAAGTCAATGCAAATAACTCACACACAAAGTTTCATTTTTGTACCATTTATAAACCTGAGTTAACTTCATATAAGTATTTTTCAAGGGATCTAGAGGTACAGTATTGATCATGTGAGGGTCATCTGAGTTTTGGTGTTTCTAATATGAGATATTTTACTGATGCATCTGTATTTATTACTGTTTGAAAAGTAGCAGTTTTAAATATTAAAATATCTCTAAAGCAATGTTCATATGAACCTCAAATTTATTAGACATTCAAAAAAGTTTCTGTGAACTTCAGGAACAATATATTTTACCAGGTACACTTTATTATTTCATCCATATATTACACTAAACATTAAGAAAAATGAATTATGAGTAAATGAAAGACTGATATGCTCTCACAAACTGCATCCTATTTTCAGTGAGAATTATTGTTGGTTCTACATCAAAATATATCCAGAATCTTACCTTTTCTCATTATCACTGTCACTGTTTCAAGTTCCCAACACCTCTTGTTCAAATTGGAAAAAAAAATATAGAATTCTCTCTGGTGTTTCTGCATTTGCCATACCCTACTATAATCTATCTCCAATTCCACATGATACTTTAGGCAAAGTGGTTCACATCACTCTGGTTCCAAACCTCCAATGGTTTCTTTCTAAGTCATTTACTGTGTAAGCTCATGTCCTTGATGAAATCTAGAATGCCATGTGAGATTTGTCCTACATCACTGCTTTGTCTTCATCTTTTCTATTACCTCACCCACTCACAAAGAGAGTTAGTAATGTCACTGTTGTGTGGTTTAATTTATAAAACCCTCTTCCTCCAGTAACCTACTACTGAGCAATTCATCTATTTGGCTACCATTAAACCTACTAGGTGACATTGTTGTCAAGTATGCATCCTTCATAGATTTGGCCCGGTGATACGAATGCTTGGGATATGCCTCTGTGGGATTTGTGCGGGTGCTATTGCTGTGATGCACCCGCACTGCCAGATGGGATTTGCTATGTAGTGCTGCTAAAGTATGTGTGTCACTTGTGAACCTGCCAGCAAGTGTTGTTGGACACATTTGCACAATCTGTGGACCCTTCCTTACCAATAAGTAAAAATTAACTCTTTGATTCCATTGTAAAGCTCGTTTGTAATTCTTTATAAACTTTTCCTCTCATAGCCCATCCCTGGGTATTTTTCTTAGTCTCTCAGCAAACTACTCCACTGCCCCAGCACACCTGGACTGCAGATGAGCCAACTAGCGAGCCAGGTAGAAAACTAGAAAAACTCCCACATGTGCTGAGATTATATAGATTAAAAAGAAGATAAAAGTGGAAAAAATTTGGGATGGCCATGCACCCTCATTCGGATAAGGTGCAGTTATTATGAAAGTTTGGAAACCAGTGACTATAGTGATACCTTTAAAATGCCTCCGAATTTTTAAAAAGTATATTGTTGCTTGTTAGCTAGTGATTTTTTTTTTTTTAAGATCTGTGTGACTGCAGAGGCTGTGGGATGAGTTCTCCTCGTGACGGTTAAAACCAGCCACAGAGGCTGAGCTCCAAGCTCAAGCCCATGCCAGACAATTACAGGAAAAATAAAACTCAAATAAACTTGTTAAACTGATGGCACTAGAGGAGGATACTGCCAGGAGGATGGAGAGGAAAGAGTTGCACTTCAGGCCACCACAGAGAACTTAAAATGGATCCTCAACCCAAAAGCCTGTGAGATGGTAAGACGAGCCCACTTGGACATGTCATGTCTAGCTACAAATAAAGTTTGGATTCTATGGTTCTAATTTACACTTTTTTATTTGACATGCCTAAAACATAAACAAATTTGACAGAGTTCTTCAGCAATATTTGCAGGGTTACTTTGCTTTTCTGTGGCTCCTTGCTTGTACTAAGATAATTTTGTCATTCAGGAGCATGTAAAGGACCCAAGGAAAAGTGTAACATCTGTGAGACTACAATAAAACAACAAAAAAGAGTCCTTTTAAAAATCTGAGTGACTGCAAAGATAAAACAAAACCAAAGCAACTAATAAGATATCTATCCACCTATCTACACGTGTGTATAAATGTTTAAAGATATATTTTGATAAGAGATTATATATTGCAAAATATATTACCCTAAAATAAAATGGCTAAATGATTAAAAAAATGATAAGTGCAAAATCATATGGTTGCATTAACTCACAAAAGGCTTGTAAAGAATTTAACTAACAAAAATGTATGTATAAAGTTGGCTATAATTAAGAGATTATTTAAAGAGAGTTTTAATTATGTTTAAAGCAGTAACACTTTCTTAAGACATTGATCTCTTAAAGTAAGTTATAAATTCTGGTTTAAAAAACAGGTCTTATAGTTTTCAAAATATTTTCTTATATTTCCTGTTACCCTAATTAGTTTTGGTTACTTAACAAAAGCCCAGCATTTAAATAGTCTTGCCATGTAAAATCTCATTTGCATGTATTTGCTTTTACTACATATGCAATTACTCACACATCAGGTATTAAATCTATCTGTGGTAAGCAACATGATTTCTTAAACTTATAAAAAGTCTAAGACTATTTAGTACTGTTTTTGTCAGTGGCACCAACCTTTGTGAAACTGTACACAACAGAACCACTCTAATATTATAAAGCAGGTATCTGTCACATAAATCAATGCATCTGTAAAGAAAGGAGGCCAAATAATCCTACAATGTTTTCGGTTATGATTGTTATCTTGAAATGTGATTTAAAACATAGAACTAAATTATTTTGTCCATTTCTTAACTCATAATAATTCTACTTATGACTGTTACACATCTGCCATCCGAAGTTTTGATGCTTCTCTTAAACATATACAATAAGATTCACAAAAAACTTGAGCAAAGACTAAAAACAAATGGGTTTCTTTCATTATCTCTAGGAAAAATTAGTATGACTAAAATAATTTTTTTATTGTTGTTGTTGTTGTTTCAAAACTGAATTTGTTTTGTTCTTGTAGTTTTTACTTTATTTTTCCCTTTATAACTTCATAACTCTTGTCTCTCATAATTGTACAAACGTACAAATCCTAACAAATCTGACTTAATCTTTTACAATATTGACCATCACGTACAGAAACAAATAAAATCCAATGTAGCAATTGGCTCCAGCTAAACTTAGCCTAAGAAAGCCTTTGTGGCTTAAAAGGTCTTAAGACACTGATCCTCAACTATCAGTGTTTTCCCCTCCAACAAGCGACTCTTGCAGAACCACAGCTGGAACAACATCCTGTGTATTTAGCTTTATACAAGCTCCAAAGCCATTCTATTACTTCTAAATAAATGGAGGGTTGACCTTATTTCCAATTGATTATAACTTCTTCCTGCTATGTAAAATACCCTTCATCCAGTGTAGTTACTTTTATCATAGTTATTACTCTTTGTGCTGCTATGTGGGATGTTTTTACAGTGTACATCTCAGTGTACTGCCTAAGGACATCACAAAAGACAGACACAACTAAGTTAGAAGGCTGTTCAGATTCACGGGGAGAGTGCGCCATCGCTAAACAAAACTACGGCATTCAACACTGTGTCCCTGAAATGCCCTCTGTGTTCAGAAGACTCTTGCCAGGTCAAGGGGACATTGTAAGCAGAGACTAAAATGTCTGGATAAATGTTATCTAAAGGACAATAAAAACCGGGCAAACTAATGTTATCTGCAGGGGCTGCCTTCCTGCCCATTCACCTAGATTGACATTCCTTAAAATACTGGTCTTACAATAGAACTGAAACAATTAATGTTATTGCAGTATTTAGTCTATAAGACCTCCTCACTACAGTAAATTACTACTGAGCAATTCATCAAAACAGTGGCCCTTACCCTGTTGGGTGACACTGTTGTCATGCACGCGTCCCTGTAAGTTTCGCAGGGCAGTGCTGTTGTGTGGCCTCCACCTCCAGCTTAGGTTCCACTGTGAAAAATCTGTGCAGTGCTGTTGTGCATGCGTCCATGCTGGGACTTGCCAAGCAGTGCTACTAAAGAGTTCATCACCATGTGGACCTACCAGTAAGTGCTGTTGGATTTATGGAGCTTTCCATGGGCCCTTCCTCAAGCTATACGAGACTTTTGGCTTCCCTGTTAGTACCTATTAATAAGTCTTAATAAACCACAGCTCTCATAATTCATTTCTGTGTATTTGCTTCTCTCAACAACCGACTTCACTGCCCCAACACACCTGACCTTTAGATGTGACACTCATTATGGTCTCATTTCAGGGTTTTACATATGCTATATATATATTTTTTCTTTCTGTGTGGAATGGTTATGCTGTAAATATCCATATTGTCCATTATTACCCCTCTTCTGGCCTCTGCTCAGATGCTTTTCCAGCAATAATATGCTTACAAAATAGTGCCTCTCCTGAGATCATTGGTCTCTAACCTCTGCTCTACTTTATCATTCCTATAACACTCATTACGATGACACTACTATGTGTTGCTGCTATTTGTGCATCTCTTGTTGCAGTATAATTTTCCAAAGATTGTAAAGCATTATTGTCAGACAAATGTAAAAATAACACAAGTCAAAAAATTATTTCTACTCCTTAATAAAACCACCATTATACCATTAAAACATTCAAACACAGTGGATGAAAATAAGCAGTTTAATAAAGAAACATCAGGGTAAGTTTGTAGCTTTCTTACAGAATTGATTAATGTAGTACAAGAACTTAAAATGTAACCTTTGCCACTATCTATTCCATTAGGCAGAAATTATTTGCATTTCCACTGGACAGAAGTTTACAAGTTAACCTCTGTCTCAGCAGAGTTGTAAAATAGCCTAGTTGATGTTAAGTCAAGCCCAGGACAACACAGAAGGGACAGGCATTAATCTTTTTGCCTATTTCCAAGTTGCAAATAATTTTCTGATGTAGAAAGCCAGGGAATTTGATTCTTTTACTGCTGTATCCATAGATCTCTCAACAGAGATAAGTAGCTAATTTGCTTTTGTCTTGGTTTAGCTTCTCTCTGAGTATCTGACTTTGTGATAAGGATTTGAATGGTGATAGTTCAGAGGTGATCCAGGAAACTGGTCATGAAGTGAGGAAGTGAAATAGAGTAGGCAAAGAAATCATGCAAAAATGTGGGCATGTTTGGCAAATTGTCAGTCTAGTAAATGAGAACTCAGTTCCAGAGGGCAAAGTGAGTGACCGTAGAATGTGCTCCAGGTGAAGTTATTCCAGCTGAAGAGTAAATACCTGGTGTGGATATTTATTTATCAGTTTTTTGGAATTTACTGAAGTGTGCTTCATGGACGGTTACTGTGCTTTATGTCTCCTTTGCCCTGAATATAGATTGAATAAATAAAAACAATATTAACAAGAAAAATAGAAAAATAACTTTATATCAGAGAGCTTAGGCATTTTTTAGTTAGCTCTTAGTCTTTGAGTTTTGAAATGCTAAGTTTGGATCAGTAACCATGCTATGATTATCCATGAAAATATTGATGGAAAAGTGAATGGAACATTGTTCAGGATCTCACAAGTTGCATAATTTTACAGACTTCTATAGAAGAAAAAAGGCAAGGTCAACAAACATGGGAAGTGATCTAATGACCTTAGAAACATATCAGGTAAACACACACACACACACCGAGGCATGATTTGATACCAGGGAGATGAGGTTAATTAAATCATTCCAGTTATGTGACCTTCATCTGGTGACTTAATTTCTCTAAATTTCATTTTTCTCACTTATAAAGTTAATTATAAAAGTATCACTAAATATCAAATACATAGTTACTCCAAAGTTAAGCAAATTACACTGAGCAAAAGTTAGACCCTATTTCAAGTTTCAGCCAACAGAAGTCTCCTCTGATCAGCAGAGAATATATTCCAAGATTATCAGTGTATTAGGAAGCCCTAGATGCATGTTTATTTCTATGGATATGTATATAATAAAATTTACAAATTTGGCACAGTAAAAGATTAACAAACAATAAGCAATAATAAAAGGGAGCAATTGCAACAATTACAAATACTCTTGCATTTTTCGGTTATTATTAAAGCAAGTTACTTAAGCACAAGTACTGTGACACAGTGTGATTTCAACTGATAACTAAACAGGCTATTAAATGAGTAACTGGTGGGTAGCACATACAGCATGAGTCATTCCTTTGACTTCTCTATTTCAATTTCTCACTTCATGACCCATTTTGAACTTCCTGACCTCTTGAACTATCATCATATATAGCATGGAAGAAATAAATATTCACTTCCTGAATGGTAAAATATTTTATTAGTCTACTCAGGATAGCATTAAAACTTACAAATTTAGAATTTCTGGAATTTTCCATTTAATATTCTCAGGCCCATGGTTGACCACAGGTAACTGAAAGCACAGACAGCAAACCATGAATAAATCATGCATCAAAAATGAGAATATAAGCCAGGCATGGTGGTGCATGCCTATAATCCTAGCACTTTGAAGACTGAGGCAGGAGGATTGCTGTGAGTTAGAGGCCAGTCTGGACTACATAGTGAGACCCTGTCTCAAAAACAAAACAAAGCAAAATCAAACAACTGAAAAAAAATGAGAATGCAACAAATCAAGTATGTTGATTAATAATAGATTTTGAGGGTTAATAAAATATTCCCTTCCATCCATTCATTTATAAATTGGTCACATGCCTCATCTCTTGGGCACTACATCATTGATATTTTGAATGCAGACACAAGATAGAAGTGACAAAAGTCTTCCTCAAATGCGAAAGATTGCTTTACGTTTTAGATGAAGAGTATCCTTTGCAGTCTTCCAACTTACTTTAGTTTGGTAAGAGATTTAGTAATCACAATTCTATTAATTGCCTTCCAAAGTAAATACACTTTCAGTGAAACATTTGATTGTCATGTATGAGTTTTTTCTAATTAAATTTTTGTGCTTTAAATGTTAATAAAATTAAAACTAGAATTTTGTTTTATTCATATGCTCCTATGATTTAATGAGAGTGAGAAACATGTAAGAACTGGTAAGTGGTGACCTTTTTAAAATGCTGCCCTGTGAGAAGTTGTAGGAGACAACCAATAACTTCTTCTTGTGTCTTCATTCAAAATATCAATGATGTAGTGTCCAAGAGATGAGGCAAGGGACCAATTTAAAAATGAATGAATGGAGGTGGACATGTAAGAAATCTAAGGAAAAGACATAAATTATCATTAAGCTACTTGAACAAAGACAAGTTGAACTCAGTAATTTGTATTTCCAGTTTTGGAGATAGACACCCCACATTTCATGTGTAGATGACTAAAGTGGATTTGGTGATGATTAGAATTTGGTTGCAGAATTTTCCAGCAAGTATTAGCTGCACCACATTCGGGGGAGGAGTGCCCCTCTACCAGTAGTAGTAGTACCAGGATGCCAATCTGCTCCATGGTTTGGGGTTGACCAGAAAGATACCACACATACACGCACATATACAGGCACAGGCACAGACACAGGCACAGGATGGAGCATCATTTTATTCACATGCTGAAGAAATAGGGGAAGCTCAGTTTGGTCTATGGGTATCAGCTCCGGTTAAGGTTTAGATCTAAAATGCCCATGAAAAATCTCATGAGTTCAGAGATGGGGCTTTTGGAAGGTGTTTCAATCTTGGTGGCAATCTTGGTATACTCTTTAGAGGAGTTAATCTACTTATAAATTCATAGCTGAATAGGTAGTGGGGGCTGTGCTGAAGAGGAAATTCACTAGGGGTAGTGACCTGGAAGGGTGTACCTTGCCCTTGGCTCTTTTCTTCTCTCCTGACTTTCCAGGTGCAGTGTGGAGCAGCTTCTCTCTGCCACTCCCTTCTGCCATGCCATTCCTGCCTTGGAAATGGTCAGTCACAGACTGAACCTATTAGACACTGTCAGCCAACAAACTTCTCCTCCTTTAAATAGTGGGTGTTGGAAAAGTGACTAAAATAGCCTTCCAGGACAAGATGGTCTCATTCTTCAGTCAAATCTGTGATCATCTACACAGACCCCTTTCATTTAGCAAGTGAAGGACTTTATTCCTCTATCAGCCAGGAATGGGTATATATAAAGTGGTGAAATTGGCTAGGTGTCACAGGGAGGCCATAATTACACAGCACAAAAGAGCAATAATTTGAGTCTGAAACATGGGAAGATATTCCTGAGTAAGATTATATGCCCAGCATAGGCTGCAAAGGCATTTGATCTCTTGGTGAAGAAACATTTCAAGTCTAAGATCTATTCTTATGTTGCCAAACACTGTTGAAAGATACAGGTACAAGACTGGTTTTCTCAGTAAGAAACCTAGGGACAACATTTCTCAAATCCTTGAGTTTCTGTTTTGTTAGATCATAGACATTAAGAGAAATGCTTATGGACCCCTAGAAAAAGCAGCAAGTGGCTTGGTATTAAGAGTCAATGTGCCTGCCAGAATTCCCATCAAAATGGGGACATGGACTTCATAAAAAGAGTTCAGGATAAATCACCCAAGACCAGAGTAGGTGAGTGGAGCAGGTTCAGGGGATGCACCAGGATGTGAGATGGAGAATGAGTCAGGAAGGGGACTGAGCCATCTCCCCCAAGAATAAGTCTATGGTGCAAAGATAGGGCCTTGAACTATTCTGGCATAGATGCTCAGAGAAATAGCTGACGGTTGGAGCCAGCTGTATAAAATCCCTGTACCAGTGAGTGGGAGGATCAGTTACCATGTTTCTCTCTGTCTCTCTGTCTCTCCTGTTCCCACATAGTAGCACATAATACTTCCAATAATTCAGGTCACAGCAAAGAGATAAAAGAAATGGGGGCAAACTCTGAAACTGCTGGATTACCCAAATAGAAAAACAAACACATTAATATCACTAAAATGACAAGATTAGTTCTTTCCACCATTACTAGCTAACATGGGGATTTGAAGCCCAATATAGTTATAGCAATTAAAGAAAGTAGACATGCTTGTATTGTTCTCTTCCATCTAAAATTCTTTATTTTCTGTCTTTTTTAACATTTGTCCATTTATTGTGGTTTTCAAACTATTTAGTAACTGACTCGACACAGGCACTAACTATTCACAGCAAAAGCACTATACCTAGAAGAGGGCATTGAGTATGTCTCTCTACCGCTGACATGCATTCTTGTTTTAGTAGATTTTATGAAACTCCTGGAAGCCTTGGTACTTAGGGGATCTTCCAGATCAAAGAGGAGGAGAGCTTGATACTCTGGACAGCTGGTAATTTAAAAATTGTTCTGAAAATATTACTTCATGTTAGCAAATAGAACTTTCTTATGAATCTTTTTCAGAATGTCAGTTCTAAACCTAATTATCTATCTATCTATACATCCATTCATTTATCTACCTGTCTACAAAAGCATCATCATATTTCAGTGAAGTCACAAAAAAGACAGAGGTAGGTATTGTATCAAATTTGAGAAGAAGGATTGAAATTGGGCCGGATGATAAGGACAGTTTTTACTTTTCATTTTTTTTCTTAATTTTAAACAGAAGAAAAGTAAGAAATTAAAGTAAAACAATTTCACAACAAGTCAATAGGAGAGTAATAATAATCAGCACATTGCATACTGCTATATTTACAGGAGTTGTTTAGGGTATAAGATATAGAACTGAAACATTGTCCAGTAAATTATTAGCACAAAACTTTCACCTCAATGAATCAAGAGAAACCAGCTATATGTCTATCTTTTTTGTTATAATTGCTCCATTATTTACAAATAAACATTTTGTATTAAAAATGAAAACTGAAGATGACCCTCTGAGACTACTTTTCACTCAAAATTATTTTTCTTTAACTGTCTTAACTAATTTTTTATATACATAGATTTTCTTTCAGTTCATCATGCAAATGCAACAATGCGATGGTTACATATGTGTGACTTATTTAGTTCACTGAGAAGTATATTTTCAATACTCATCCATTTAAGAGTGAAAATGTCTAGTTTATCATTCTTTATAGCTGAGTAGTATTCCATTATGTAGAAATACCACATCTTTTTTGTCCATTCCTCACTCGAGAGGCATTTAGGTTGTTTCCAAGATCTAGCTATTATGAACTGGGCAGCTATAAACATAGGTGCACATATATCGCTGTGGTAGGATGTTTTTACTTTTTTTTTTTTTTTTTTTTTTTGCGGTACTGGGGATTGAACTCACAACCTCGCGCCTGCCAGGGCAGGTGCTTAAGGCACTGAGCCAAACTCCCAGCCCTCGTAGGATGTTTTTAATTTTGGGAGGAAGATACCCAGAAGGGGAATAACTGGGTCAAATGGGACCTCCAGTCCTAGCTTTTTGAGGAATCTCCACACTGACTTCCACAATGGTTGCACCACCCTGCATTCCCACCAACAGTGGAGAAGGGTACCTTTTTGTCCACAGCCCCTCCAGCATTTGCTATTGGTTGACTTCTTAACACTAGCCATTATTTCTGGGGTGAGGTAGAATCTCAGTGTTATTTTCATTTGCATCTCTCAAATTACTAATGCTGTTGAACCTTTTTTCACGTATTTATTTGCTGTTCGTACTTCTTCATCTGAGAAGTGTGTGTTCATCTCAGATGCCCATTTTTGGATTGAGTCTTTAAATCTTGGAGGACTAATTTTTTAAGTTCTTTATATATTCCTGATAGTAATCCTTTATCTGAGGATCAGCTGGCAAACATTTTCTTCCAGATTGTGGGTAGTCTCTTCACACTGCTGGTGGTTTCTCTTGCTGTGCAAAAGCTTTTCAGTTGAATGAGATCCCATTTGTTGATTCTTTGTGATAGTTCCTGTGTAGTCTGGCTTTTATTCATAAAGTCTTTGCCTCCACCAATGTCTTCAAGAGTTTTACCTACTGTATCTTCCGGCAGATTTAATGTTGATATCTTTAATCCATTTAGATTTTAACTTGGTATGTTAACTTAGTGAAAGATATGGGTCCAGTTTTAATCTTCAGCATGTGGAAAGCCAGTTTTTCCAAAACTATTAATTAAAAAGGCTATCTTTCTTCCAGTGACTGTGTTTGGCACCTTTGTCAAAGATAAGGTACCTTAGTGTGTCTGGAGTAGTTTCTGGATCTTTTAATCTATTCCATTGATCTTCGGGTCTGTTTTTTTTTTTTTTTCCGGTATCACACTGTTTTTATCACAGTAGCTTTATAGTATAATTTCAGGTCAGGAATTGTGATGTCCCCTATCTTGTCTTTGTTGCCCAGGTTTGCCTTTGCTACTTTGTGTCTCTTCTGGTTCCAGATGAATTTTAGGATTGTTTTCTCTAATTCTGTAAGATATGTTATTGGAATTCTGATTGGGATTGCACTGAACCTGTATAACAGTTTTGGAAGTATGGCCATTTTCACGATACTGATTCTTCCTACCCAAGAGCATGAGATATCTCTCTGTCTTCTAATATCCTCCTCAATCTCCTTTATCAGAGTACTATAGTTTTCAGTATAGAGATCTTTTACATCTTTCATTAGATTGATTCCTAAATGTTTCAATTTTTGGATGCTATTGTAAAAGGTATTGTTTCCCTAATTTCTCTCTCAGTGAGATTGTTATTCGTGTACAAGAATGTTATTGATTTTTGAGCATTTACTTTGTAACCAGCTACATTACTAAATCTCCTTATTAAATCTAAAAGTCTCTGGGTGGAATTTTTGGGATCTTCTAGGTAATGTATCATGTCATCTTCAAATAATGCTAGTTTAACATCTTCCTTTCTTACCTTTATTTCTTTTATTTCTTTCTCTTGTCTAATTGTTCTTGCTGAAGTTTCCAGAACTGTGTTGAATAATAGTGGAGACAGTGGACATCCTTGTCTTATTCTTGATTTCAGAGTGAAAGCTTTCAGTTTTTGTCCATTTAGCATGATGTTGGCTGTTGGTTTGTCATAAATAACTTTTATCGGATTGAGATGGAGACCATCTATTTCAATTTTCTGTGGAGTTTTTTTTTTTTATCATGAATGGGTGCTGGATTTTGTCAAAAGTTTTTTCTGCATCTATTAAGATAATCATATGACTTTTATCCTTGGCTCTGTTAATATGATATATTACATTTACAGATTTATGTATGTTGAACCATCCCTTCATCCCTGGGATGAATCCCACTTGATCATGGTGTACAATCTTTTTGATGATTTGTTGCAGTCTATTTTCCAGTGTCTTATCAAGGATTTTTGCATCAATGTTCATTAGGGAGATTGGCCTGTAATTGTCTTTCTTGGTTGGGTCCTTCTCTGGTTTTGGAATCAGAGTAATGCTTGTTTCCAAAAATGATTTTGGGAGTATAACTTCCCTTTCAATTTCATTAAAGAGTTTCAGAAGTAGTGGTGTTAGATCTTCACTAAATTTCTTGTAGAATTCAACAGTGACTCCTTCCGGATCTGGGCTTTTCATTGTTGATAGGTCTTTAATTATATCTTTAATTTCATTTATTGATATTGGGTTGTTTAAGATTTTTATATCATCTTGATTCAACTTCGGTAATCCATATGTATCCAGGAATCTATCCATTTCTTCTATATTTTCCATCATATTAGAATACAAGGTTTCAAAGTAGGTATAGATAATTTTCTGGATTTCTATAGGGTCTGTTGTGATTTCACCCTTATCATTACTAATTGCATGGATTTGAGTCCTTTATTTCCTTTTTTTGATAAGGTTGGCCAAGGGCTTATCAATTTTATTTAATCTTTAAAGAACCAACTCTTTGATTCATTGATTCTTTGTATTGTTTCTTTTAGTCACCAGTGTGTTAGTTTCTTCTCTGATCCTTATAATTTCCTCCCTTGTATGAGCTTTTGGTTTAGTCTGCTCTTCCTTTTCTAGAAGTTTGAGGTTCAACATTAAGTTGTTTATATGAGCTTGCTCTGTTTTCCCGATATGAGTATTTACTGGTATAAATTTTCCACTTAAGACTATTTTTGTTGTGTCCCACAAGTTCTGGTATGTTGCATTGTCATTGTCATTCAACAGTAAAAACTGTCTAATTTTTTCTTTAATTTCATCTGTTACCCACTGATTGCTCAGTAGTGTGCTATTGAATTTCTATGTGTTGATGAAGTTCTTGCGGTTTCCTTTGGCCTGGATTTCCAATTTCATTGCACTGTGGTCTGATAGTATGTATGGGATAATTTCTATTCCTTTACATTTACTTAACCATGTTCTATGAACCAGGGTATGCTCTGTTTTAGAGAATGTCCCATGTGCAGCTGAAAAGAATGTGTATTCTGATGTTGCAGGGTGGAATGCTCTATAGACATCTACTAAGTCCATTTGCTCAAGAGTTTGATGTAATTCTAATATTTCATTATTGTTTTTTTGTCTGGTTGATATGTCTTTTTGTGACGGCGGGGTATCAAGTTCTCCCAATACAACTGTGCTAGGGCTTATTTGATTTTTCATGTCCATTAATAATTGCTTTATATAACTGGGTGTACTAATATTTGGCTTAAAATTAAATTTATCTGTAAATAGAATAGCAACCCCTTCTTGTTTTGAATTCCTGTTGCATGGAGTATTGTTTTCCATCCTCTGACTTTCAGTCTATGGGTATCTTTTTGAATTAAATGTGTTTCTTGTATACAGCATATTGTTGGAACTTGCTTCTTGATCCATTCTGCCAGTCTATTTCTTTTGACTGGTGAATCAAGACCGTTAACATTGATGGTTAAAATTGGTAAGTATTGACTTACCCTTATCATTTTGTTTTCCTATTATTGGCTCCCCCCTCCTTTTTTCCCTTTTTCTCTTCCCTCTAATTGTTTGCCTTTCTTGGTGGATTTTTTCTATTGGAGTTCATGGAGCTGTAGTCCTTGTCATCTCTTTCTAAAATGTCATTCAGAACATTTTGCAGTGCTGGTTTTTTGGTCATGTATTTCCTCAGATGTTCTTTATCACGGAAGTATTTTATTTCTCCCTCTATTTTGAAAGATAGTTTCGTGGGATACGTCAATTTGGGTTGAAAGTTGTTTTCTTTTAGAACTTGGAGTACTTTATTCCAAACTCTCCTTGACTTGAGAGCTTGTGCTGAGAAGTCCACTGTGATTCTAATGGGCTTTCCTGTATAGGTGATTTGTTTCTTTTCCCTAACAGCTTTTAAAATTTTATTCTTGTGTTGAATTTCTGGAATCTTGACTATGATATGCCTTGAAGTAGATTTTTTTTTAATCATTGCTAATTGGAGTTCTATATGCCTCACTTATTTGTATGTCAAATTCTTTTTCTTTACCAGGAAAGTTTTCTGACACAATGTCTGTAAGAATGTTTTTAATGTCATTTGTGGTATCTCCTGCTTGTTCATTGACTCCAATTCATCTTAAGCTATTCTTCTTTGTTTCATCAAGCAGCTGCTGGATTGATTTCTGATGTTCCCTTGCTTGTTTTGAGAAATCTTTCTTTTCCTGGTCACTAACTACAAGCTTGTCTTCAATATCTGAGATCCTGCCCTCACACTGGCCTAATCTGCTTTGAATACTTTCAATGGAGTTTTTATTCTCCTGAGTATCTACTTGAATCTGTTTTATGGAATCCATTTGCTTCCTAAGTTGTGCTTCCATAATTTGCTTAAGTTTGTTTATTTATTTATTTTTTGTCTGTGTCTGCTCTAAGATCACTGAGCATGGTGTGTATTTTGGTAATCTCTGTAGTTATTAGAGAGATTATTTCTGATTTCATTTTTTCCAGAGCCTCATTCAATTGCTTTGTTACCACTTTGGAGAAACCTGTTAGGGGTTTTTGATTTTCTAGCTTCATTGCCTCCTGGGTATGTCTTTGGTGAACTGGGTGTCTGAGGCTGTGTTCTAAGTGTCTTCTCATTTCTTTTCTTTTTTAGTTGAATTCCTAGACTGATACCTGTTAGTTGCCTATGATGGGTTGCTTTATTGGTGGTATTAAGAACATCCGGGTGATGATCACTTCCCTGAGGTATCTTCCAGGTGTAGCTGGTTCCTGGGCTCCGAGTCTATTGGAAGATCCCACCTCCTCAGTTTGTCAGAGATAAGAAACCACTGCTCACCTAGCCCAGTCCCTGGTTCCTTGGCACAGTGCCTCAGCACTCTCCGTGATGCCCAGTCAATCTCAGTCCTGGACCATCAGGGCCAACAGCTATCCAGATAAATCATGTTAATTCTGGCTACAGTGGCACCCACAGCACCAAACGCAGCCAACAAAACAGTAAACTGAGCCAATCCCTGATTTGCAACCCTCAACCATATAAACTGAATTTGTAACCATACATCAGAATGCAAAACAACCACATACAATACATAGGTCCACTATATGTCAGTTCTGTCCTCAAGGGTCATGACCCAAATTGTATTTAAAGGAAGGCAGAGAAGTGGGAAAAGAGAAAGAGACTATAGGTAGGTTGTAGGACAAAGATGGGACTCACTGCTTCAGAAGACTGAGGGAAGAGAGCCAAAAGAGACAAAAAGTAGAACAAAACCATACCCAGAAGGAGGGAAGAAATCACACTCACACTCAAAATAATAATAATAATAATAATAATAATAATAATAATGGAAAAGAAAGAAACAAAAAAAAGTCCACTTCCAGGATTCTCTCTGGATTCACTGGTAGACAGACTGTGGAGACAGCAACCCAAATCGTGGCACTGTATCCCTGCGAGCCAGCAACTGCTCCAGGATGGAGTAGTAGGCAACCTTAGCAGGCCTGCCCTTAGAACAGACTCATTGGGCTCACCACAGTCCAAGCATTTCCATGGGTCTGCATCCAGCTAGGAGCCATGGCAATAGTTTTAGCTGCAGGTTTATCTGGCCCCACTCCAAAACGGCTCCTGGCAAATCACTCTCTCCCTCGGGAGGACCAAGCCCTCTGCACTCACTGCCAGCCAGCGCCCACTGCTCTCCTCCACCAACAAATGGCTTCACAGATGACCCTGGGTTCGCCAGCCACCACCATGACTGTGTGTCCCCAGGATCTGACAGCTCCCCTCATGCAGTGAGTTTGGTTCTGGGCGAAGGCATCACCAGCTACCACCTTCTCCTTTGTTGAAGTTTTGCTTTTCACTCTCTCTGTGAGCTTCGATTCAGACTTCAGACTCTTCCTGGGTCTAAGGAACCCATCCACTTCCCTCCTTTTTGTCTTCCTCAAAATGGTGTGTTCCCACATCTAGATGGTGTTTCTCAGAGAGGCTGTTTTCTGTGCATCTTACTACTCCACCATTTCCCCAGAAGTCCTAGTTTTTATTTTTTAAAGTTCTATTCACTATGATTTTACCGTATGTCTACATTAAGTTCATATAAATAGTTTGAATATGAACTCAGTCATTGTTTAATTAGTATACACAGTGGTACCTCAGTTCATTAACCTAAACAATTCCATGATTCTCAAAAGCATGGCTATGTTTGTATTCATGCAGGAAAGATGGCCATGGTCATGTTCATAACCCAGTGCAGAGTTCAGAAACAGAATCAAAGTTTTGCCTAATACTTCTGTTTGTGAACCAAAATATTTGGAAACAAAAGCATTTGTGAACTAAGGTACCACTGTATTTGAATAAGCTTTCATTAATGTTCACAAAGCATAATTTTAAAACAGGAAGAAAGGAGGAGAAACCTATGATTAGTCACATAAGAACAGACCCTGGGAAATATCTAAAAATTATGAACACTGAGAGCATAGATGTCAACAAGGGTCTACAGCAGGAGAAGCATACCTAAGGAAAGAAGAACCACGTGAATAGAGGTTCACTGAAGGGAAGGAGAAGTAGACCTCTGGAAGGAATGTGCACCAACTCCATGGAGCCTTTAGCAACTTGGGTTAAAGATAACTAAGAGGAAATCATTACAATGGTGATTAATTTTGAGATGAGAATTGCTATCTTTCAGCAAAGTTGGGAAGCAAACAGCCAGGAATTAAAGTGTAAACTGATTATAATGAAGTAATGCAATTCATGTTGAGGCAATTTAGCAGTCAGACAATGGTACTGTGAGAAGGAGCACGATGCTTTAAGCATAAAATAGATTTAAACGTAATTATAAATGATAGCGAGGCTTCTGGTAAAGAGTAAGGAATTGAAGGTGTAAAAAGGGATAATTCAAACAGAAATCACAGGAAAGAGCTACTAAGAACACACATGGAGGTGTTACTTATATAAGGTAAACACATACATTTTCTAGAAGCAGAAAAATATAAAGATGAAAGTATTTTTTCTGATGTATGGAATAGAAACAAAAATCTGGGGCAAATGTTTACATTTTTAAAAAATCATGTGAAATTGTTCATCAATGATAAGGGGGGAAGAAGCGAGTTTGAGGATGTGGGTTTAAGGATGTGGCATATGGGAGAAGTGGTTAAGGAAGAAACTGGAAGAGAAATGCTGAATGTATCTTCAGTGGTGTTACAGTTTAGATCTAAACTGTCCTCAAAGGACTCCTGTTTTCACAGGTGAACCTTCTGGAAGGTGACTGTATCATGGGGATGCTGTACTTCTTTATTCAATAATTCAGGGCTAAATGTGCTTCTAGGAGGTGGAATCTATTGGGAAAGAGGTGAGTCACCGGGGACCTGACCAACAAGAGTACATCCTCCCTTTGGGTTCCTGTCTTTCTCCCTGTTTCATGGCTATTATAGAATGAACACCTTTCTTCTGTGGGAAACTTCCCCCATGCCCTTTCTTTCTTGGAGGTAGCTGACCAGGGAATGAACCTACTGAAACTGTAAGCTAAAATGAACTTTCTCCTTTAAACTGTGAGTGTTGGGTATTTTGTTCCGGTGACAAGACAAAACTAAGACAAATGAAGAAATCAAGAAGTTCCACAAGTGTGGAAAAATACTTCCACTAGAATTTGCCGCCCAGTACAAGCTGAAGGGCATAACCTGGTAACAGAGCCTTTACTACTTTGAAGTCGTGATCCTGTATGTTTCTTTACTAAACAAAACAGCAGTTATGAAAAGAAATGAAATGCAGCTGAAAGATTTATAGCAAACTAGCGAGACATTTAGACGTTGCATTTTGTGTGTTGGTGCAAAGTAAGAAGACAAAGAAAGCGAAAGGGGAGAAAAAGAAATGGCAACAGACATCTGTTTCCTATAGATGACAAATAGCAGTTTTTATCCTAGTTTAAACTTTTCAAACGGTAAACTCTAATTAAATGCTGAATCTGTCACTAACAAAGGAATTCTAATCAAAATCCAAAATCCAAACTATGTCTTCTCTCAACACTCTTGAAGGAACTAAGGTTAGCTAACAATATTCAGGAAAAACAAAAGAAGGGTTAAGCAAAATTAACAAGGATAGGAATCAAGTATTAAAAACATACTGAAACACATACATTAGCATATTTTAGCATAACTTAGAATTCTGCCTTTTTATGAAATCAGAACCTCATTTAGAAGACAAATCCACTGTTAGAATATAAAAAAATATACCCTGGCACAAATGGCAATTCTCCTATGTATTACTCTATGAGTGAGCATTGTCAAGTATGATAACTGTAGGAGACGTCCCAGAAGAAAGCTCCTCAGTTCAGCAAACATGTAAAGAATTAGACCTACTGCCTGGTCTTCAAGAGGTATTGGCAGCCTTTGGTTCACTTACTCTGATAGCATTAGCTATAAAATCATTATACATATGGGAAATGGTAAGTGGAGAGTACAGATGATGAAGGCTACTTCCAATAACAGCTTTTCTTCAATGAGGCCCACAAGAAAATTCCCAAGATAGGAGTATTCTCTCTACACTATGATTGTCTGCTAACAGCCTTGTGAAATATTAATTTCTAATTTCCATTTTATTTTATGGGCCAAATATATACAATGAATGTAGAAGAACCACTGTAATTCAGTGTACTTTGCTCCTTTGTTTTTTTCCTCTAGAGATTTCCATGATAGCATGAAGAGAGGGGGAGAATGAAGGAGGAAGAGGACTAGGAGAAGAAAAAAAAAAGAAAGAAAGAATAGAAGGGAAAAAGTGGTGGGCAATTCGCTACAGGGTCTTTTCTGCCATTCAACCTTCAAGTCTTCAGCAAATTTTACAAACAATTTAGGAGCCTGTCTGATGAATACTTAGGGTCACTACACACATCCATCTCAGGAACTGGGAACATCACCCATTTCTGTGCATCTTGCCCAGTGTCACTCCCAGCACCTACCCAAAAGGCATTTCCTCATTCGAGTGCCACTGCCTTACTTCCTGGGTGGATTGGTTATCCATTGCGTGGTCAGTGGCCAAGGTAAAATGCTCCTTTCAGGAAGACGCAGAAGGGCCTTCCTAGTACTGCTTCATGTGGATGAGTGCTAAGGATTTTGTGACTTGGCTGCTGCACAACTTCAGTCCTGTCCTCTTCTGCTTCCCTCCCTCATTTACACTAGCTATTCTCTAAAGCACGGTCCAATAAGCTTCCCATATGGAGACTCCATCAGAGTGTTTCCCAAGGAAAAATTTCAAGCAGGTTTGCTGTGATTCCATTTTTTTGTGTTCAAGAAAGACAGTTTTCTTTATTCACATGATCCTGGCCTATGCTGGAATATAGAACTGATGTAACAGAACCACACAGAAAGAGAACAGCAAAAGAAATAAAAATCAAGCAACAGTTTCTTGTTTGGAACCAAAATTACTATTTGACATTTACTAGCCATAGCTAATAATACTATTTTTTATTTCTGCAGAAGTCGAATGGACAAATCTGCCTTTAAAAATTTAATTTGCATAAGAAAGCTTTTAATTAAAAAATCACTAATCCTTTCTAACAGGTTGTTAAATCTTTTTCCAGTTATGGGGCAATTGTTACTAAGGCCAGGGAAACATTATATAAGTGGATAATTGAAGAGGATATTTACATGGTTTTATCCCAGCAGGTTTAAAAAAACCTACTTCTTCTATGGCCTGCATTTTTCAGTATTATCAAGCATTTTATTGAAACTCCTCTGCCAGGAGTATGTTTTCTTCAAAGAATAATTATTCCTTGACTGAGATTTTTATGTTTTTAAATTTCACCAACTCCTTTTATTTGTCTCTACTTCCATGGCACATCCTACAAATGTAAATTCCATGGTGTCTTGCTCCAAGCCAAGAAAAAAAGGCGATATTGACAGAAATTGTAAAGATGGCACATCTGTTCAGTAAACATGAATTGCATATCTATTAGGAGCCAACCATTCTCCTAGGCAGAAGTGATACAAGCAGGTGAAGGTCATGCCATTGAAGCTCCTGGACTGCTAGGAGAAGACACACAGATGTCCTGTTCCACAGGAAGAGACAAACGCTGGGTGGCATTGGGCCAGATCTGTCAGGGAAAGAAGAGATGGGAGACTGGCAAAGCACAGCCAGACTAAGGACTAAGAAGATCTTTTATAGATTATTACCTCCAAACTGCTGAAAAACAAAAGGGAGGAGAAAAACAGAGGAAAGAATTTATTATTTAAAGAGAAACTGGATTATCAAGATCTAACCACAATCTAATTAGGACTTGATTGACATCATACATCATAAATTTGAAACTCACAAAATAGTTATGGTTGTGTTTTCTACTTTTGTCACCAAAGATAAATAGTTATGTCAATTACATCATTCAGATGATGGTTTACAAAAATTGGAAAAACATACACAGAAAAGGCTGAAAATGAAGCACTAAGACACTGGAAATCTACATCTGTTTTATCCTTGGCTGTTTCCAGGTATGAGCAAAAGTATAAAAAATAAATATGAAACTAATAAAATTCTGGATGCTTTACTCAAGCTAATATTCTGAATGTTGTATTCTACCTGGCATAGATTTAACTTTTTCAACTTTCCAGGTGGTTTTTGGTTTGACTTTGATCTGTTTCGCTTTCTGTATTAATAGGTATTCTTTGGTAATTGAAATAAAAAAGTTCATACTATGCATCTTACTGCAAACAAAATAACAGAAAATAAACAAGACAGTAGCCAAACAAAACAAAGCCAAACATACAGGGACATGAGGAAACTTGGGAAGCATCAGATGTGCCCAGTACTGTCGTTATGGTGATAGCACCTTGGGTGCTAGCATATGTCCAAACTCACCAAACTCTACACATTGTATACATGCAGTTGTTTGTGTATTAAGTATTCTCCAATAAAGCTGTTAAGAAGCAAATAAAAATAAATGTAAAACATATATTTTACATATAAATACAACTGAAAAATCTCCATATTCATTTTATTGATTTCTTTTCTTCATAGGACCCATGTGATCTGGGTTTGGTCCTCAGGGTGACACACTTGCCAAGGAGCAGAACCTTTAAGGGACATGGTAGGATCTTAGCTCATGGAGGTGGGAGGTGTTTCTCCAGCAGTCCCTTTGGTTGTTCTCCCAAAAGCGCTGTGGTCAAAAGACCTAGCTTTGTCCTCCTTGTCCTGTCTTCCCTGGTCCTGTTTGTGATGGGATGGCTGGCTCCTACCTGTGCTCCCAGCATGATGCACATTCACCACCCTCCCCAGAGGTCCTGCAAATGGAGCTGACCCCATTCTGAGATTGGAACCTAACAAATTTGGAAACAACATAAAGTTGTAGCTTTGCCAGGTAGCCTGTGTCAGGTTATTTTGTTATATAGTGAGAAGCAGTCTAATACACTCTCCATTTATTTAGATGTTTTTTAGTTTCTCTCAGCAGTGCTGTATGGTTTTCAATGTAGACTTCTTGCACGTGTTTTCTTTAGTTTGTCCCTAAGTATTTAACTTATGTAGTATCATTGCTAATATTTCCATTTAATTGAATTTCTGATTTTTTATGTCTCTAGAAAAACACAGTGGTTTTTGTATTCATGGATTTCATAATCATATATTCTGCAATCTTGCTGAACTTACTTATTGTAGGACCTTTCATAGATTCCATTGAAGTTTGCAAGTAGGTTTTCATTGTATGTGAATAAAGGTAGCTTTACATCTTTTCTGATGTGAATGCCATTTATTTCTTTTCCTTTTCCTTGTTTAATTGCAAAAGCTAGAATTTCTCATACAATATTCAAAAGAAGAGGAAGGAGAAAAAATGTCTTGTTTCTGATCTTAGAAAACATTCAATCATTTACTAGCACATATGATATGAGTTGTAGGTTATTCTTAGGTGTCTATTATCAAATGGAGACTGAGAAAATTCTATTTCTAGTTTACTGAGAGATTTTAGGTTATGAATAGATGTTGGATTTTGTTAAAGGTTTTTCTGTACCTGTTCATATGCTAATATGTTTTTACTTTTTTTTTTATTTGGCAGTGTGATAAGTTATGCCAATTCATTTTCAAATGTTAAATCAATCTTACATTTCAGGGATAAACTCTACTGGGTTACAGTGAAAAACCAATTACATACACGTGGATTTGATTAGCAAAAGCATTTGTCCAGCAGCATTGCATTTAGATTATGAGGAGGATTACAAATATTGATTATTTATATATTTCATCTTTGTTCTTTTCCAATACTTTGCAATTGCCTTTTCTTTTTTCTTTGACCACTGAATATTTAGAATTCTGTAATTTACATTCTAAATAGTTAAGAATTTTTAGAAATAATTATTTCTCTTTGGTTTTACAGAAAAGAATTAAGGTTCCAGGTAGTATCTAGGATGATAAGTTCAGTTTGCACTTTAAGTAAAAAGTGAATTTTTTTTAGTATGCATTTCAAATGTCACATGGAGTATGATTACAGCAAGATGTTTGATGTTTTTCTGAAACTAAAATGTAATCAATACCTTCTTTAACTTTGCCAGCCTTACCTAATATTTTACTTCGGAAACCTTCTGTGGCTTTTGAAAAAAAAAATAACATTCTTGCTGTGGCTTGGATGAGAGGAGATTTTCTGGCAGAGAAAAATCATGTGCACATATCCAGAG
The DNA here is from genome assembly GCA_004363535.1 of Dasyprocta punctata. Lineage (NCBI taxonomy): Eukaryota > Metazoa > Chordata > Mammalia > Rodentia > Dasyproctidae > Dasyprocta > Dasyprocta punctata. The sequence goes on from RJWM01015310.1 coordinate 36,352, forward strand.
AGGTGAAAACCTGTGTTATTACTTAAGTTGTAAGGTGTTTAGAATAGTAGGAAGAGTTGGCTGAGCCCAGGTGCTTAGGAAGTGAGTGGAACCAGTGTTTGGAGGCTGCATAAAACACCAGGGATAAAGCAGAATTCAGAAAAAATGTGACTGTAAAGCATTTCTCTTAAGCTGCATCAAAATTATTTTCAGAGCAGTAGTTAGCTGCCAGATGGTTGGATGCCAGAGAATATGATCGTGTTTGTACAATAGAGGGATAACTGATAGGGTTTCAGAAATGGGAAAGAGAAAAATCGAAATCGGGTACGGGAGTTGGACGGATTCAGATGATCCAATCAAGCAGAATAATTTAGAGAATGGAGAATAGTGAATGGATATGCATTGTGAACACTCCATGGAAAGCAAGAGCTGTAAGACTGGTGTTTGGCTGTGGAAAGGAAAAGAAATGCACGTCCTACTGATCCCTGTCACCCTACAGTCATGGGCAACACAGTGTGAAGTGCTTACTGACATAAGCGGAAAAACCTGGTTTGCCAGATGAGGATATCTTCAGTGTAGGACACATTGATTATCCAAGCTGTGTTTCCTCTATTCACAGCAAAGAAACGAAAATGCTTTTGATAAGAGTCCACTTGTAGTAAACACAGATGCAGCTCCCTCTGGAACACTTTCAAGGTGAGGAAGTGAAATTTCCAACTTCTATACATTTCAACGAAGTTCCTGCTACTCTGCTTTCTAAAAAACATAGTTCAAATAATTATGTCCCAATGGTGTTTCAATGCACTAATCATTTAAGCTTTCAATTCTATTTATTTTCAAATGAAAGTATGAATCAGAAATTCACAAGTTACTAATTTATGTTAAGGATAATTTAGCAACAGGAATCTTTAGTTAACATCCAATTCCTAAATACATGATAATATGAATACTTAATTTTTGAAAAATATTTGGGTGGGTAAAATGAAAATTCTTTGTTGTTTCACTTTATTTACATGATTTAAGGGAAAGAAACTAAATTGTGTGGGGCACATAAAATGATTACTTTCAAAAACAGTTACATTTAGATCCATGAGAAATTTTGTGGATATGAACATTCTTAAACCCACAGCATCACTGTAATAAAGAGGATTTTCATTCTGACAATTACAATTTTCTGCTGGCTGAGCACTCACAATGTAGCAGAATGACAGAGCACAAATGCCAATGCTGCTCCCATCTCTAGCAATTCGGGGGAAATGTTCGTGGATATATTTTTATAAATGAATTTTTAGATCATCAGTTTTGGAGTGTATATAATGCAGGTTCAATGTACATAGTGTCTTGTACTTACTACTCAGGTACTGGTTAGTTACCAGAGGATTACCATGAGAAAATATATCACATGGTTTCTACTTTGAAAGTAGTTTGTATATCTGTTGGGGGAATGGAACTCTTTTGAAGAAGGTGATGGAATGGGTCCGTGGAATACTGTTCTGTTTTTTTTTTTTTTTTTTTTCCAGCACTGGGGATTGAACTCACAACCTCGCACCTGCCAGGGCAGTCACTTAAGCCACTGGGCCAAACTCCCAGCCCTGGTTTTTTGAGGCAGGGTTGCACTATGTAGCTCAGGTCGGCCTTGCGCTCGCGTTGTAGCCCAAGCTGGCCTCGAACTCACAATGCTCCTCCTACCTCAGCCTCTCAAGTGCTGGGATTAATGGAATACTGTTCTTGTAGCCTCCAATTCTTTAGACTAAAGCTAAAATTAAAACTGAATTATAACTAAATATCAAAAGTAGAATAAAACTTGTGGAACGTGAAGGATTTAGAAAAGTGAATAGTCTTGTGCGTGTGCACGTGTGTATGTGTGTGCGCGCATGTAAAACAGGGAGAGGAGCATGACTCATAGTCCCCGGGTGCACAAATTTCTACATAATTTAAGTACCATAAGTCAAAAGTAGATGTTGCAGTCTTTGAATTCTACTTTGCTTTGGATTATTTTCTTCTCTGAGAAAGCATGACTCTCGAAAAATAAATTTCTAATATTAGAGTTTCTATCATTTTTTTCAATTATTTTGAAAGGTTAAAGCAGCAACTTTCTCATCACTTGGTCTCCCAGCAGTGGAGGCTTCTGAGCGTGTGTGGAGGGTTTCTCAGGTTCACCTGGAAAGCTGTTGTCCACATCATCCTGTCTCCTGACCAAAGCCACAGGGTACCCTTCCAGTATTTGTGGTAAATGTAGCAGAAATAGGCTGTCATTGTTTATCAAAGACCTTATTAATGCCATGCCCTCTTGCCCAGTAATTGCATCACTCTGAAATTGGGAAGTTTGCATAGTGTTTATTATACTTCTGTTTATAATTTTAAACCATATTTTAAAAACTAAATGTCTCCCCAAAGGGACTAAATAAATTATTATACAACCTCTTTAGAGAAACTGCAAAGTCATCAAAAGGATTTATATATTTTCAAAAGAAATCTTTGAGTTTTAAAACATTCGTTGACAGTAATATTCATGTTACAAGCTACTGAGTTAGATAGAAATATTACAGGCAGTCAGGACTGGGCCCTCAAAGGAGCCAGTGTTTAAAGACCAGACACCTTGCAACTGTTGGGGAGACAGACAGCTCTGCTGTGGGCCAGACCTCAAGACAAAAGATAAAACAAATGCACCCACATACTTCCGAAGGATAAACATCAGGGACTGATACTCGAAATAGGTCTCTATCACCCCAAGGAAGCCAGCAACCATTAACCCAGCCCCTGACAGGAAAAATACCTGCTCTATTTGCATGACTGTTTGCTATGTGACCCACTTCCCCATGTGATCCCAATTTAATCAATTTCACCCGAGCAATTATACTCACGACTTTATTGGCTGATCATAATTCTGTCCCACCTCATGTCCACCTTGTGATTTCCCCATTTTTTTCCCCACCTTGGAGCTGCCTCACTTTGTGGTTTTACTCTATAAAATTCCCTAGAAAAAGACAGAGTCTTTGGCAACCCATTCTGGACCCCTTCTGTCTCTCTCTCATACAGAAGTTTTCCTTTCTCTCAATAAATATATTCTGCTCTTAACCTATGCTGTTTCTAAAATTTATTCCTGTATTTTGCAGAACACAAGCTCGTACCAGACATCTAGTTGGTTGGGGGTTTCTTTCTCCTATATCATTTATATCAAAGCAAAGCAAAATATGCAAGATATACAGTTGCACATAGTCTATCCAGACTATATAATACTAGGAAACTCTAATTAACAAAGATAAAGGCTTAAAGAAAATTTACAGCAGTATTCAGGGCACGTTTTTCAAAATTAAGCATATTGATTACACAGAGTAACCTGCTTCATGGTGGCATGTTCATATGTGTATATGACATACCTTGTCCATACTCATCCCACATTACCCACCCTTACTGCCTCTTCTTCCTCTTCTCTAGTAGTATCCCTTAACCTTCATGTGTCTTTTCCCCCCTAAATTCCAAACATGAGAGAAAACATGTGCTACTTGTCTTTCTGAGTCTGACTTATTTCTCTTAAGAGTGATATTCTCCAAGTCTATTGATTTTTCTGCAAATGACATGATTTTGTTCTTTGCAGTTCTTAATTTGAAGAGGTAGCATATTAAATCTATTTTTCTTTCTTTGATAGTTTCAAAATATTTAAATGTGAGTATGGATGATTTGTGAAAAGCATAAAGTATTAAAAAGTATTTCCTTCTGCAAATATGCAGTTCATAATACTACACAAAGACCAGCAAAAAGACATTTAAGAAAATAATCTGTCTAGACTCTGACAGAAGTGATACTATTTAACCACACTTGTGTTTTGTAAACTAAGAAAATTCAGGTGGAGTTCATTTATCTGCCAGAATTTTGTTTTTTATCAATATTAAGATGACTGTGTGGTTAAAATTATTAAACATACCTTGTGCTACCATTTGGTAGGGAAAAACTGTGTTTATAATAGTGAAATACATTGAGGCAGTACACATATAATTCCTTTTCTTTCTCTAAAAATTCAGGCACATAATGTTTAATGGTCAGCTTTGAAAATCTGGGTACAAAATAATCAATATTTTCATATCTGGATCCAAAGGAGGACATTCAACTAAATATATTAGGACAGTGTTTGAGATTAAGAAAAAAGAACTATAAACAATGCTGCAAAGAATTTATCTATGTGTTTCATACCCTGGATATTATCTTTGTCCCGCAGAGGAGAAGTACATAATCTCTCTCACTTCTTGCTCTTTATATTAGCATGAAACCCTTTTTGTGATCACTCAAAGCAGCAATCCAATCAGACACGTAGAGTAATTCCCCGTTTCAATGTTTCTTCTCTTAGTCCAGTTCAGAATACAAATGCAGACAATGCTGCTTTCCCAGAGGCAAGCTAAGGAAATCTTTTTCTTTCTATAATAGAGCCAGAGAATAAACATTTCAAGATTGAAATGCACTGGTCTGTAAACAGAAATGACATAGCTGACATTTACAGGGAAAAAAAATAAGCAGGGATTATCATTTCATAGCCTGCAGTAGATTGAAACTAGTTGAAAAGCAAATACTTCTTTAGCACACCATTTCCTTTGACTGATAATGGGTGTCGATCTTTGTGTTTCTGTCCTCATAATTGCTTTGCTTTTATTTTTAATGAGCCCACATTTCACTTACTCATCAATCACATGTGGGTGAAAATGGATGGGGATGCGCAATCATTTTCAGGTGCTTTTTCATTAAAGATCAAAAGCTTCTGGGACTGTGTTCTTCAGAGGCAGATAAACGGTTCCATGCTTCCTCCCAACTCGGTTCAGCTGTATTTTTCAATCTCTATAAACCTGCAGAGAAAAGGAAAGAAGTCCACCGTGCACATAAAATAAGCCTCTGCATTATGATGATTTAATTTCTATGTACATACTTAAGAATTAGACAAACACATTTGTACCTCTGTCCCCAGGCCCTGGGAAGTGAAATCTAGAGAAGAACATGGTATGCTTGACACACGCTCAAATGTTGGAAATATCTGAGATCAAAATTTAACTGAGATTAGTTAAGATTAGTAGGGAACATAGAATCACTTTGTCCAGGTCTTGAAGTGGCTTAAAAACTGCAATCAAGATATAAGAGACACAAGCTGGGTATGACTCTGGAGCAAGGAAAAGAACCCAGCATTTGAGAACCAAAGCCTGGAGTTTGGATGCCTACTGTACTTCTCTTTTCTTTCTTTCTTTCTTTCTTTCTTTCTTTCTTTCTTTCTTTCTTTCTTTCTTTCTTTTTTTGCTTGCTCTCTTGCTTTTTTTTGCATTTCAATAATGTTATTGAAAGGTATATCTTTTAGTACCAAACATAATGGTAGTTGGTTAGGTTACCTCTGCAACTCAAAATTAATATTGATGTTTCCAAAATATTGAAATATATCAGCCTTTTGGTGAAACTGAAGTTATTCATAAAACATGGTTTACGAAAAGTTAAAGGTAGAATATAATATGGCTCTTTGGTTTATTTTTCAATGCCTATTTATCTGTAACATGATGTTGAAATTGGTTACATCCTTTCTGTATAGACTCATGCTTTCTTGAGTGCTTCTTAACCTTAGGTAAAAATTCTGAGCCTCAATTTCTTCAGATAGAAAGGTAGGTACAATACTATCCGTTAAGCGTACCTCACAGCATGACAGCTAAAATAACAAAATCCTTCTAAAGCTTTTTTTTTGTATCTCTGAGAATTTTGTAAACAAAGAGGACATTTCAAACTGGTGAAGAAAGGATGAGTTGTTCAATCAACTTCAGTGAGGCAGTAACCTATCCATCTGAAGGATAAAAAAACTTCACAATCCTAGTCTAAACCTTTCACAAATATGTATTTTGGTGTTTTTTAAACAGAAGTATATAAATTTAAACCCAAAATGTAACAGAAGAAAATATCTCAGTATGTTTTGAAGCAAATAAAACATTCTATCAGAAACTAAAAGTGAAATTCTTAGTGAAAACATTAATATTTATCACTTTCTCGTACAAACTTACGAATAAAGAAATACATACAAATATACAAAACATATTTTATAATTATTTTATTTTTAATTAATCAATTTATTTATTTATTTATTTATCTTTTTGAGACAGGGTCTCACTATATAGTTCAGGCTGGCATTGAGCTCACTTGGTAGCCCAGGCTGGTCTTGAACTTGCTATGATCCTTCTGCCTCAGTCTCCAGAGTGCTGGGATTACAGGTGTGTGCCATCATGCCCAGTTATAATTATTCTGCATTTATATTTTACATTTATTATTTTACATTATAATTATTTTAAATATATATATATATTTATGCATTACAGAATATTGTGTCCACCGATAGACCATACTGATGACAGTGTTTCCACACCATAGCAGTGAAGTTGAAACAATCTTACCACCCAGTGACATCATAGCCCATAATTGTTAGAGAACAATGCATTACTTATGTGTTTGTGCTCATGCTAATATAAATAAACTCACTGCACTACCAGCCATATAAAAGTAAACCACATACAATTACATACAGTGTTTAATACTTGAAAATGATAGTAAATGTTACTGGATTTTTATTGTACTATTCCTTTTCTAATCTTTTTAGGGTGGACTCATAAAAGTACACTGTGCAACAGTCTTCTGTGTTATGCTCACAATACCTCACACGTCTCATGCATTGTGTCTCTGGATTGCATCAGGAAGCCATGTTAAGGATCCAGTGATTGACTTCTACCATCCAGGTTTGTCAGATGACAGTGTATGTTGTCCATACCAAAATGCCACTGCATTATGATACATCACTCATAATGTATCCCTGTGTTCCAGGAATGCATGACTACTTATGCATATTCTTCTAGGAAAAACAAGAAAGAACACACTTCAATGGCAAATAGGAAAGTGTGTGAATAGATGTAGCAGAGAGGAAATACAAATGATACTTAGTGCATAAGTCTAACTGAAAAATGTAATATTTTAAATATTAATTAGATGTGGAGCTGTGTGGCAAAAGTGCCTCTGTAATTTCCTGGGAGATTGTAATTAGTACAGCATCATGAGGAATAATTTGACTATAAAATTTGAATGCCATTCATTTTTCTCTACCCTAGAGAAATAATCATATTTGCATAAGGAAGCATATAGTATGTGGGCATTCGCCACATCTAGTTTATAATAGCAAATTACTGGAAAAATTAAAATGTTCATCAGGAAGAAGATGGAACATTATACTGTATTCAAAATGCAGCATATTATTTAGTAACTTGAAAATGAGTTAATTCCACATTTACCAATGTGGAAAATAGCACGCAAGTTTTATTATTGAGTTAAAGAAAATAAATAAGTGAATGACATGTGTTGGATGACATGATTATATCAGAACATCACCAGGCAAGATTATAGAAGTGAGTTCTGTTGTTCCAGATTTCTTCCTAAAGAGTTTCAGGTAATAGACTAGGGAGAGGGAAGCCAGATCAGACCAGGCTGCCTTGCCAACATGAAAACACCTAAGAGCCTGGAGACTATTCATAGGACAGAGTATTGTGAATATGACAGAGAGAATTCTGGAGATCCACAGGAGGTCCTCTCCAGAAATCAGTAAAATATTCATCAGAATGTGCATTTGGGGATTTTAACTTTAGCCGGCAAAAGAATCACTAAAAACGGAGAAGAAATTGCATTTGATATACATACAAACAATACCATATTCTCCAAAAAGTCAGAGTGGAAACATCACAATACATTGGCATTTGTTAGAATCCTCAGAAGTGGTTAGCCTCAGAAATTGGCAGTAATGATGGCTTCATTAAATGCTAGTCTAGCTCTACCAAAGAAATATTAAAAGACTGAGAAGTTGTACTGTTAAGATGTAACTCAAACTGAGTTCCATGACAAAGCTCACGAGAATGAGGTATATGAGATGTGATCAAAATACACAGTGAATGTTCACATTTATTATAGCAAAATTCCTGTTGCCTTTAATTTGCTTCAAAATACGGCTTCCTGTTTAAAACATAATTATTCCATCATTCTTGCTGCTTTCTGAAGCAGTTCTGGAAGTGTTTTTGTGAGTGTAACTAGTTGTAGTGTTGTGACTCAGTGTCCTGAATCCATTAAAATGCTTACCTTTCATGGTCATCTCGACTTGGAGAAAGCTCTAGAAGTAATACAGTGTTAAATCTGGTGAATGAGGTGAATGAGGACACACTGTAATGTTTTTATGAGTTTGCCTTTACATTGGATGGCGCTCAACATTGCATTCACTGTAATTTTTGCTATATCTCCTGAGGACATTTATGAAAGAAGACTTCCACAATTGCTTCTGAAAGTCCAAAGAATGATGAAATAAGTGTATTCAAGGAAAGGGGTAGTATTTTTAAGGGAAGTAATAGCAATGTGCCTTTTTAAAAAAGCAACAACGTAGTTTATTTGAAAAAGTAAAAGTGAAGAGCGAGGCAGAATCCAGCTCTGCACGGTGAGTTTGGACTAAGTAAAAAAAGAAAAAGCAGTAAGAGGACTGGAGAAAGCAGGACAGGCTACCATGAAGAAGGTCAAAATGCTAGCTCTTTTTGGCATCTGTGTCCCTTTGTGGTGTCCAAATCTTGAGGAAACCCATGAAAACCTCTACGTAAGGGTCCTGAGACATAGTACTGGGACCCCACAACTCAGGCTGACATCAGGTCTAGGTCATCTTATTGAAAACCTGCTCAAGTTCTTCCAAGAAATCCATGTACAGAGACTTAGGAACTGTTCTTCCCACATGTCCAAGATCTCAAAATTAACAGGTCATGTGTATTTCCTTGGCCAGCTTTGCAATACCTCATTCTCCTCTCTCATTTCCCGAGTGACACAAAGCCCCATAATTCTTTATCATGTGCCAAGGAAGTGGAGGTCTCTGTCTTCTGTAGCTTTTTCAAGCTAGAGAAGGCTGTAGACCGCACGTACTGGGGATTATGCGCTCTCCAACTATTTCAGGAGGCTACCTGTGGCTCACTGAGTGGGTTGAAGGAAGGAAAACCTGTCAGAGAACAATGAGAAAAGAGATAATGACCACTGACCTTCACTATTACCTCGAATATGAGGAACAGGTCAAATTGACACACTTTCTGTAGTGGCCCTGGAGTTTTGCTTTTTGAAGAGAAATCTCGAGTTTTCCAGAGGCTCACAAAAGTAGCTCTCCCAGTTTGAGTGATCTTGCTCTTCAGACAGTTCAGATGGGGCTGGTTGTATTCTAGAAAGATGAATCCAATTATCTCTCTCTGCCACTTTGTTACAGTGGGTATGGCAAGGATAAGCGAGAGGGGGACTTTCCCTTTTTGGTTTAATTGGTCAGGGAGTGTCCCATCTCTCCAAGATTTACAAGCACTTGGTCTCCAGGATGGACAGTAGGTGGTCCTCCTGGGCAATGAGCTGACAGGACTGTGTTCTCATACATTTGGATAACATGTTGTACTTGGCCAAGATTAATAAGATACTATAAGAGCTTCATGGTCTTAAGAGTATACTATCACATCAGAGGATAGAAACGGTCTCCCATGTTACATCTCAAATGGGCTCAAACTTAGCCCAGTTTTGGGGATGTTAAGAATCTTCATGAGTGATATTGGCAACACCGGGAGCCAGGACTCAGACATCTCTTGGCAAAGGTTTGTCAGAGTTTGCTTTAGGGTCTGATTGGTCCTCTCTGTCTCTCCAGAAGATTGAGGCTGCCAGGAGGAATGGGGGTGCTGCTTTGCTTCTACAGCTTTTTCCATTCTCAGAGTTATTTCACAGGTAAAAGAAAGTCTATTTTTACTTTGCAGAGAGTAGGTAGTCCAAGTCTGGGGATGACTTCTTTAAGAAGTGCCTTGTGTACTTCTGTAACTTAATTCTGAATGGATAGGAATGGCTTCAGTACAGCTTGCAAAGAAGTCAAATAAAACTAACATCTGTTTATATCCTCCACATGGTGGCATGTTCATAAAGTTCAGTTGCCCGTCTTCTACAAGATATGTCGTTGTCCTCTGTGCAGGCTCTACTAAAGTAGGCAAGTTGGGCTTGCCTGAGTTGTTGTAGGCACAAAGTGGGCAAGATTTGCAGACCTGCTCAGGGGTTGTCATTAGCCTTAGTCCTGTGACAGCTGAAAGCATCATTTCCAATATAGCATCTCTTTCCATATGGAAGGAATCATTAAGTGTTTTTAAATCCTTTCATTGTATCCCATGGGGAAGGATCAGTTTGTTTCCTAAATACCATGAAAGTCCCTTTTTCATTCCTTGTTGTCCTAAGGCCCATTTATCCTCTTAGAGGGTATAGACTGGTTTTGATGGTTCCTCAGGAATTGCAAATAAGGCTAGACTGCTAAAGAGTATATGGTTGCGCTTTTGGCAATGTGTCTTTTAATATAATACATTTTTAAAAAGTGTAGACATCCTCTGTGTATTTTGACCACTATTTGTGTGGATAAAAAAATCTCCCAGCTTTCAAGAAGTTAAAATTCACAGTGCCTGGCATCTAATCAAACTATATCAGCTAAGACAAAGATGGAGGAAAATATGAACTATGATAAGGAAAATAAATCAATCAAAAGTGACCCCGAACTAGCACAGATAAAAGAATGAACAAAGAACCTATTAAAACAAATCTATTCACTTCATTTGACATATTCCAATACATTTCTATCAAACTCTTTATAGTATTTAGGAAGGGGGAGCACAAAGCTGTTGTTTTTGTCACTTTCCTACTGCTGCATAGTGCCTGACACCTCAAAATTACAGGCGAGGAGATGGATTTGGGCTCATTTTGTAGTCCATGGTGCTGGCCCCAAAGCAGCAAAAGGATTTTGGAAAGGTCTGGGGGAGGAAAGCTGTTTAAATCAGGTCAGTCAGGAAGCAGAGTGAAAGGGTAGGACCCAAAGACAAGGACACATCCTTCCAGGTCACACCCACAGTAGTGGCCCCTTCTCATCTAGCAGCATATTCAGCCACAGCCTTGTCAGGGGACAAATCCACTGATGAATACAGTGTACCTGTGAGCCCATCACTTTCTCATCACCCCACCTCTGAACCCCTGAGGCTTTGGGGGACATTTAGGTCTCAACTTTAATAGCAATATTCATTACAAGCTAAAAATACTACCTTTTCATGTACAATTGCATTGTTTCACTCCAAATATTTATTTCTGCACAGCATTTATAGTTTAGTTTACATAAAAATGAAAATACAATATGTAGCTTATGAAATATGTGCAAATAATCCTGTGAGGGAGGGAAAATATGAAAGCATACTATTTCAGAACTCCTGTGGTAAGATCTGTTTGGAGGTACCTTGTGCTAAGTTAAAGATGTAATATTTTCAAACAACTAATATAAAAAACCCAGGGTGAGACTAGGCATGGTGGCACATGGATGCAATCTCAGCCCTCTAGGAGGCTGAGACAGGAAGACTACTAGTTTAAACCCAGTTGGGACAATTTAGCAACTAAGTGAGACACTGTCTCCAACAATAACAAAAGCCAAAGCAAAACCCAAAGCAAAAAGAACAAAAACAAGGGCTGTTAGACACTAGGGAAATTGCTCAGTCCAAAGACCTGAGTTCAGTTGTCATTGACTGAGAAATACCAACCATCAAACAACAGCAACAACAGCAATAATAACAATAACAACACCAGGAGGTATAAATAGTAAGTCAACTCAACAAAAACCTTGAATACATTACAAAATACACTTAACAAAAAGATGGTAGAGCTGGGGATTTAGCTCAGTGGCATAAGCACCTGCCTGGTAGACTCGAGGTTGTGAGTTCAACCCCTGGTACAAAAAAAAAAAAAAAAAAAAAAAAAAAAAAAAAAAAAAAAAAAAAAAAAAAAAAAAAAAAAAAAAAAAAAAAAAAAAAAAAAAAAAAAAAAAAAAAAAAAAAAAAAAAAAAAAAAAAAAAAAAAAA
>RJWM01015311.1:0-48169 GCA_004363535.1 Dasyprocta punctata
ATCAAAGAATGGATAAAAAAGATGTGGTATTTTTATACAATGGAGTACTACTCAGCTATTAAGAAAGATTGTATTGAGACTTTTATAAGTAAATGGTCACAACTTGAGACCATACTCATAAGCGAGATAAATCAAACCCACATGTGTAAATACCGTATTGTCTCCCTAGTGTAAGAAATGGAAAAGTTTATGTGATTAAAACTGCTTTCATTGTGTCCCAGAAGTTCCAGTATGTTGTATTGCCATTGTTGTTCAACTGTAAAAACTGTCCAATTTCTTCTTTAATTTCATCTGTGACCCACTGATTGTTCAGTAGGGTGCTATTTAATTTCTATGAAGTTCTTGTGGCTTCCTTTGGCATGAATTTCCAATTTCACTGCACTGTTGTCTGATAGTATGCATGGGATAATTTCTATTCTTTTACATTTACTTAAGCATGTCCTATGAGCCAGTATATGGTCTATTTTGGAGAATGTCCCATGTGCAGCTGAGAAGAATGTGTATTCTGATGTTGTGGAGTGGAAGACTCTTTAGATATCTACTAAGTTCATTTGCTCAAAAATTTGATTTAATTCTAGTATTTCATTATTGATTTTTTATCTAGCTGATCTGTCTTTTTGTGACAGCAGGGTATTGAGGTCTCCCAATACAATTGTATTAAGGCTTATTTGATTTTTCATGTCCTTTAATAATTGTTGTATATAATTGGGTGCACTAATATTTGTTACATATATATTTATGATTGTTATCTCTTCCTTTTGGATTGCTCCCTTTACCAAGATATGGTGAAGTTCTTTGTCTCTCTTAATCAGTCTTGGCTAGAAATTGACTTTATCTGCAAAGAGAATAGCAATCCCTGTTTTTATCTGAATTCCTGTTGCATGGAGTACTGTTTTCCATCCTTTGACTTTCAGTCTATGAGTTTCGTTTTTAATTAAATGTGTTTCTTGTATACAGCATATAGTTTGATCTTGCTTCTTGATCCATTCTGGCAGTCTGTGTCTTTTGACTGGTAAATTGAGACCATTAACATTAATGTTTAAAACTGATATGCATTGACTTATCCTTGTCATGTTATTTTGCTATTATTGACTCCCCCTCTTTGTTCTTTTTCTCTTCCCTCTAATTGTTTGCCTTTCCTGGTGGATTCTTTCAGTTGGAGTTCATGGAGTTGTAGTCCTTATTATCTCTTTCTAGAATGTCCTTCAGAACATTTTGGAGTGCTGCTTTTGTGGTTGTAAATTTTCTCAGACATTCCTTGTCATGGTAATATCTTATTTCTCCATCTCTTTTGAAAGATAGTTTTGCAGGATACATCAGTGTCTGTTGAAATTTGTTTTCCTTTAGAACTTGGAGTACTTCACTCCAAACTTTCCTTGACTTGAGAGTTTGTACTGAGAAGTCAGCTGCAATTCAGATGGGTTTTCCTTTATAGGTGATGTATTTCTGACTTGCAAGAGTTTAAAACTGAAAATAACTTGACAGTCTGTTACCAGAAAAGCAATAAACAAACTAAGTTATATCTGTATACAATACGACATACACACAAGAGTAAAGATGAGTCTAAATCACTTATGCTGATAACAGACATACAATAAACAATTTAAAAAGTTTTTTTTAAATTATAGAAAATGCCAACTAAATTATAATGACAGGAAACACATAGGTGGCTGCCTTGTGATGCTATGGAGAAACCCAGAGGAAGTGATAAAGGACTAGAAAAAAAGAAAGAAAACGTTTAGAGAGATGGAATCACTTAATTATAGTGATTGTTTCATGGGTGAAAATACATTTTTCTAAGTACATGACTTAAAAAAATGTACATTTTAATGTTTGTCAATTATACCATGATATAATATATTTCTTTTCTGTGTCATCTCATTGGTCTTGCCAAAATTCTAAGTCAAAATACAAAAATTCTTATTACTCTTAACATGAAACACTTAACAAGAAACAAGAGGCAATTAGAGTTTCTCAAGGCAGACCAATATGAAGGATTGACCAAATAGTAATGGATTAGCTTTCCTCAGTTATAGAACTAGAGGAGAATACTATAGTGGTCCAACATAAATCTTTAATTACAACATATCTTTAAGGAATCTAATTTCTTGTAATACTTTTTTTATGAATATGCCTTCACAAGGGATCTGACTGGGTTCATGTCATCATATCACTATTAGTAACAGTCTCCATCTACTATTTAACTGGTTCTTTTGGGAAACTGATTGTACCTAGATCAGAAGAGGCTTACCTAAGTCCTACATAAATGTGGAGCAAGTCCTTGATCATTCTGACTTGATTTTGAGAAAAAAGTCTGAGTTTTTTCCTTCTACCACAATCTTTTCTAAATTACCATCCTTTAAATCTTTCAGTAGTATTTATTTTAAATCTTCTTGATCTAAATAGAAATAAATTATGAAAATAATTGAGCCAGGTATGGTGGTGGCTTATGTTTGTAATCCCAGCACTTGAGAAACTGAAACAGGAGGATTGTTGTGAGTTTGAGACCAGCCTGGGCTGCAAAATGAGCTCAGTGAGCCTGAGCTACATAGAGAGACCCTGTCTCAAAAAAAAAAAAGACCAAAAATAAATGAGCATAGGTCATTATCCAGAGTACCATGAACAGGTTTTTATCTAGTACACAGTGAGGAGTATCACTCCGAGCCTCTGAAATATGTATGTATTTCTTACAATACTTTATTATGGGCAATTAATTATCCACATTATATTTTGTCACTCTCAGAAAAAAATGTTCAATTCAAACTTCTTTGATTCAAACTTCTTTGATGTATATGTAAGTACATACATATATTTTATATTTGTATATGTATTTTATGACTTGTATCTAGATGTTTTCCCCAGCCTTATGTGATCCTATGTGGGGCTTTTCAGAGGTGGTTGTATCTAGGGTGTGCACTGTTGAGACTAAGGATATGATGCTGTGATAGATTCATGGTGCAATAAGGAATAAGGCTGCCCCATTCTGGGTATGAGTGCTACATACCCTAAAAATGTGTGGCCTGGATAAGATAAAAGGGACAGATGGAGGGTCACTGCTTCCCTTGCTCCTTGATAGTTTGCTGCTTTGCTACCTTCTGCAAGCCATAAACTATATCTCTTCTGAAATCACCATCTGCCATGCCATTCTGCCTTAAAGCCAGGTGATTATGGACTGAAACCTCTACAGACTATGAGCTATTTAGTTCACTTTTCCTCCTTTAACTTTGAGTATCAGTTATTTTGTCTCAGAAGCAAGAGAAAAGTAACTAAGACATGTGTGTATATAAACGTCTTTGCTATTTTTAACTGATACGTAAAGAAAATTACATCTATATATATATTAATGAAATGTAGACATCATTTTAAACATTTAACAGATAGTATTCATACTATACTGTAGTGTTCTATTTCATAGAAACTATATTTTTTAGATACTGATATACATATGCTACACTTACATTAATGAGAAATTTAACAACTATAGCATTGAAAAATCATTGTGGAGCCAGGCATGGTGGTGCATGCCTTTAATCCCAGCACTCACAAGGCTGAGGCAAGAGGACCATTGTGAGGTTGAGACCAGCCTGGGCTACAAAGTGAGTTCAAGGCCAGCCTGAACTGCATAGTGAGACCCTGTCTCAAAAAATAGCGCCAGGGATTTAGCTCAGTGTCTTAAGGGCCTGCCTGGCAGGCATGAGATTGTGAGTTCAATTTGTGGCACCAAAAAAAAAAATTATTATGGAGATTGAGGAATATCTAGTAATTTGATACTGGGCTTTTACTGAAAAATTGGCAAAAGTATGAAAGAATTGAGATAAATATGGGAATTCTACATTGCCTTTGATATTCTGATTCACTTACTTTGACTAAATACCCAGAAGCAGACATACAATATTTAAGAGTATTCATCTTTTTATTTTTGAAGAAACTCCATAGTGTTTCTGTAGCAACTTCATCATTTTTACACCCCCCCCCACAGTGTAGAGTTCCCATTTTTACCTATCCTTGCCAAAACTTGTTTCATTTTTATTCTTTGCTTCTTCTTCCACTTCCCCTTTTCAATTCCCCTTCCCCTTTCTGTTCCCCATTTTTCTCTCCCCCCTCCCCTCTCTCTCTGTCATGCTCTGTTATCTCATTGTAGTTTTGATTTGCATTTACATGCCATAGGTAGCACTGAGCTTTATTTTTGTATACATGGTGGATATTTGAATGATTTCTTTGAAAAAAAGATTCTTTAAGTTGCTAGCCTATTTTTAAGATTGGATTATTAGTATTTTTTTCTATTTTGTTGTAGGAGTTTCTTACACATCTACAGAGATTAACCTCTTACCAGATATAATGTTTCAAATATTTTACCATTCGGTAAGTTGTCCTTTCACTCTACTGAAAATGTACTTTGCTGGAGAGGTTTTATTTTTTTATTAATGTAGTTCTACTTGAATATTTTTACTATTGTTACCATTGTTTTTGGTGTTATACACATGATGCTATTACAAAGGAAGACATAATAAACATATCTGCTATGTTTTCTTCCAATTTTTGCAAGTTTGGGTATAGCATTAAAGGTTTTAATCTTATTTTAAAATGAATTTTTATGTATTATGTACCATAAGATCCAATTTCATTCATTTTCACTTGAAAATTCATTTCAATCATATGGCACTGTGGTGAGTTTAGAAATTAAGATAACAGAGTATCTCCAATACTCCTGGCAGTTTTGATATATCTCATTTTTCACTTGGTTTGGACATAGGAGTTCCTAATTTCTTGGATATAACATAAAAGAAATAGATCCAGTTACTGCTGAGTCAGTGTAAATGTGGGAAAAAGTAAAGGCCAACACTGCCTATTTTAACATTATTTTGATATCACTGCTTGCAATACATATTTTAATTATGTCCAAACAGTTGATCAACAAATATTCATTGTAATACCATATTGTTTCTTAACTTTTCCAAAAGAACATGTTTTTATTATACAGTCAAACACATATCCAATAAAGTTGTGTTTTTTTTCCTTTAATGTTTACAGTAATTCCTCGATACTTACCACAGACATATAATTACATACCTTTTTCAATATTTTCCTGTCTAAATAATAGGTACTGATAAAACGATCCATTTTTAAAAACCACAATTAACAAGAAAAATAACTTTATGAATAAGACAAACTATTTTAAAAGGCAGAGATGATAATACAAACTGCACATAAGAAAAAGTGTTGGACCTCAGCAATCAAGAGTATTCAAGCTTCACTGAGATTCTTTCAACATTTAATATTTTCAGAATAATATATTCAACTTAGCAAGCAAAGGAGATGAATGACCCATCTTAGTGTTGGTAATAAGGGTGAGATTTGCTTCTCATAGTAGACAGTGAATTTGGGAATAATTAAGGTGTTCTTTAATATAACAAACTCTATTTTCAGAGAATTCCTATGATGGGAAATGGATGTAAAAAGAAAAGTTGGGGTAATAAGTTAACAATGTGAAAGTGTTACGTATTTAGTTTCTAACAATGTTCTCATTATAAAATTATCAATTTAATAATACAATATAACAATTATTTTATTTAGGAAATTCACAAAAAACATTTTATTAGTGTAAGCCTGAGAATTACTGAGCAAATCTAGAATTTTTTAAAAAATTTGCTTTTAATCAAACTTACCTTTTCATATTGCTTACAGTATTATCATTGGCAGGGCAGTTAATATCCATTATTAACATTTTAGTAGACTTTATCCTACTTTGTAACAATATAGACATTTTGTTCAACAGTATTAATTCTTCATAGTTACTTGTTCTAGGCTATGTATATTTTATATTCAAAGTCTATAAAGTGTGAAGTACATTGCTTAATCAATTTTATATCTAGTTCATTGTGAAAATGTGCTATAAAATTCATATTTAAATTTTTATTTGTTCATATAATTGAATTCAATGTTTTCATATCTAGCTATAATACAAATTGGATATGTAGATTAAAAGTTTTGGTGGGTGGAAGTGGCATACTCTAGTATATTTATCAAAAAATAATTTTATCTTTCATATGTGAAAACAATATTTAGAGCAAGAGTTGAAATGGACCAGATAGATAGCTCTATTAAATCCCTAAAAGATGACTGCTCAGATACATCCCAGATCCTACCAAGGTTCATAAATGTTGGCAGGACTGAAGTGTTCTGACTGAACAAATTCAAGAGCGAAATTACTACATTAATTTTATGTATCTTAATTTTATTTACCTTAATTTTTAATATAACTTAATTTTTATATACCTTAATTTTTTTCTTGATAATTTTCAAAGAATCACAGGGCATCACTTGAAGAAAAAGCAATATGCAGCATTTTGCTTTTGCTGTTAGATATTGACCATTTTCATTCTTGGTGTTATGTAGTGGAAAAATCTATTAGAAATAGCGTAAGGCCATCGACAGTTCTCATTGACCCCTTCGTGGCCTGTGATTCAATATACAAAAATCATTAATAGGTTAAACTGCAAAAATTCAATAAAAATGACTACAGTCTTACGAAACTATACCTAAAGCCTCCCTGGATAGTCACAGTCAGGATGAAAATTTCATTAAGAACTGAGTAGCAATAGTTAAAAGGTGAACTATTGATTCCATCACACTTCTGTGGCTTGTCACCAATTAGCTTGATCATCTTAGTTATTTGACATGGTAAAACATACACATATTTAATTGACAATGACACTGTTTAGCTCTTCTTATCTACTAGTAATAACATAGACAATACACTTATGTAATAATAGGCAACAGAGGCCAGAGAAATAATATTGATGTTAAATATGTTCTTTAATATTTAGTGAGCAAAATAAACACTGGAGAAAATCAGTTTCTTTAATTGTATAGAGCTATTTTTCAAGTAATTTCTTTTAATAATCACCAATGTTAAAATGTTGTATTTTATTTGCAATTTGAAGCTCTGCATACAGTCATGGATACTTTGAAACCTTGATATTTTCTAATACTTCGAATTCTGTAATAGAATGTAGTAGAAGAATCAGCAGACTAAATTGTAATACCTCTATCAATTACACCTTCCATGTAACTTTTGAAAATTTCCAAATGATTAACATTATGTCAAGAATCTGTGAAAGAGTTGATTGTTCTCAAATTTATTCTGTCCTTTGGACAGAGATGAGTAGTAAATTTTGGAATTTCTTTATGGCATTTCTTTGACTAAACTTCATACAAAAGTGAAAATATTTTCCATACAAATAGTACGTACTTTAGAATACTTGGCCACTAGTAGATAGTACTAGTCCTTTCCCAATTCGACTGATATTAAATCATGTACATCTGAACTCAAGAGATGTCTGTGTATAATTCATCTCTTGAAATTATCACCTCAAATTTATTGTCAATATTAAGAATTTAACTAAAAATAAAAATAGATTAGGTGGTAGATTCCTGAAAGGAATCTTTCCTAGAGAAAGACAATATTCTAATTCCAGGTGGTTGAATACTTTTCATTAAACAAAGTCAAGTTATGAACAGACAATATTTCTATTATATTATATTTCATATAAAACTATAAACAGACACTATAAAATTGCATTGGAGTTTTACTTCTGGAACTTTTTTTTTTTTTTTTTTTTTTTGGTACTGGGGAACGAACTCATAACCTGACACCTGCCCACAGAACGTTTTTTAAAATGGAAGCTTCTGATAAAATCTTATTCTCAACATACATTTAGAAAAAGTTGTACTCTAAAAAATTGCTGCTTTTATTTTATAGATGTTATGATCCATTACTTTTTTGTATTTTTTTATAACATAGAAAGAATTGAGGTCATATTGCCATATCATTTGTCAAACCCATAGATAAAATGACAAACATTCATTCAACTTAGCTTAACCTTAATTTCATTTTACTGGTTTTTGGCTGATAAGAATTTATCAAGGTACTTTTTGAGGGGGGCGTAAGCAACCTCTGGGAATTAGACAAAAGCAAAGATTAGTGAAAATATATCTGGTTGTAAAACAAAACTGTGCCCCACATCTATAGTGCATAGTCAATGTTCTGCATATTCCCTTGTACTTGCTGAGGTTGTGTGAGTACATTTGGGCCCATGATTTGAGAACAGAAGAGTGCTTTTAAATTTGAACTTGATTGTGATTTATGACTCTTTTTCATACTTATTAGCATTAACTATGTGTTGAAACTCATGATGACCTTGACAACTACAAATTAAAATGGTAGATTATCTGCCATATTGGGTCCAAAAAACTGCAAGGAGCACAGTAATTCTTCCTCATTCTTCCTAATTCTGCCAGTTGAAATTTGCATGAGAAAATGGAAACTATAGGTATATGTATTTCAAATTATGACTATTATTTCTAAAAATCACCCCATGTTATAACAAATTGTAAAATAAATTGGGAAAACTAAAATAACTTGAGATGCAAGTCACATTCCTCCTAAGCTTCTGTTCTATTGAAACTGATAAAACAACAGAAAATTAATAATGTTGTTGAGTGCTACTGGTAATATTTAGCAAGATATTTGAAAGAAAGATCAACTTGTGAAAAATCAATTGATCTATGAGGCAAAAAAATCAAATAGAAATTTAAGTTTTGCAAGATAGAAAATTACAACATAAATTATTATAAACTTCAAAGGATGACTTATATACCAACCATTGGTAAGAATATGGGGCAATTAGAATTTTAATCTATTGCTAGGGGGAATGCTAAATGGTACAGCCACTCTGGGAGACATTATAGTAATTGCTTAAGGCATATCTTTATCATACAACATATCAATGGTATGCCACAAAATTTACCCAAAGGGATTAAAAATTTATCTGCCTACATAGGAAACTTTACATGAATTATTTAATCATCTGTGTTCATTAATTGTCAAAATAGGGATGTAACAAGATGTCATTTCAATTAATAAACCCATGAAGACATTAAAATAAAACATATAGTATCATACCACAGTAGTCATTTATGCAGAATAAAATGAAGAAAACTTCTAGAACCCATAAGTCCTTCCTTTGCATATTCCAGTCTCAACTGCCTTGTTCCAATACTATGATTACTCTTATTCCTAACACCTCATATTAGTCTTCTTTCATTTGATTTGTTTTTATTAGAGTGTATATTTTTGTGTTGTTTTATCCCTTTTTTTTCTTTCAAAGTTATATTTCTAAGATTTATTACAATGAACTGGATAGTATGATTTCTTAAATCTCGTTGCTGAATAACAGTCTATTTTATGAACACGTCTGCATTTTTATTCACTCTAATATTGGTGAACATTTTGGTTCTTTCCAGGATGGAATAATAATAATAATAATAATTAAAAAAATAATAAGATTCTGTCTTCACTTCCATTAAGTATATACCTAGAATTATAAATGCTGTATGATAAGCATGAATTGTTTAACTTTAAAATATATCATTGACTGTATGAGATCACACTTTTAGCAGTTTTACCTGAGAAAGCAAATTGCCCCACCTTGTTAATATGTCATGATTTATGTGAATTTCTAATTTCAGACATTCTCATAAGTACAGTGGATAATAGTTTTGCATTTCTTACAATTTGGTTTCCCATAATACATAATGAAATTCAAGATAATATCATGCTTATGGAGCAGTCATTGAGTTTCTTCGATGTCTCTTGGGTGCTATGAAATAATATTCCAGTGAATAAATTATAATAACGTCAAAAATATTCACACACTTTAAAAAACTAATATGCGTGCTATATGCATTTATTTGAGAAAATATAAAAAAAGAACAGAATTTTTTTTTCTAATTTTACTCAGGAGTGAAATGCAGAAAAAGAGAATTCACAGATTGTGTGTGTGTATGTGTGTGTGTGAATTGTTCAATCAAACCTTTAGTGTTATTCTATATCACCTGTTCTTTAATAATTTATAAAAATTCTTTATTGTATAACGTAAATGTTTTAGAGACAATCGATAATATGCTGATATGTGTAAGTGCAAGTGTAGACACTTCTATGAATATCTATCTATCTATCTATCTATCTATCTATCTATCTATCTATCATCTATCATCTATCTGCCTATTGACCTATCTACAATCCATTTATAGGGAAAAGATAGTTATAAGTAGTGTAAGTTATAAGATCTGGCAAGTACAAAATCCATGGACAGGCTGGCCAACATACTAGAAACTAAGTCATGTTTGATATGTTAGTATCTTGAGGCAAAACATCTTCTCCAAACAATCTGAGTTCTTATTTTCAAGAGTTCCCACCCATTAGATAAGCCCCATCCACGTTATCCCAGGTAATCTTTCTTACTTGATGTCAAGTGGTTAATCATGTTGATCGAATTTACAACATATGATTACAACTCCATCTAGATTAGTGTTTGATTAAACAACAAAGTACAAGGCCTCACCAAGTTGGCACATAAACCTAATTCGTAATTGCACTTACAGGATCTGATTTTAAGCTTTTTAAAAAAAAACTTTATCACAAATATCTTCTTGCAAAATGTAAGTTGTGTTTTCACTATCACAATGGCAACTTCAGATGAAATAAATTTTTCTTATCAAATTTTATCTTTACAGCTAGAGATTATTGCATCCTAAGAACTCTTTACTTGCCTTTGAAGATAGGCTATCTTTAGAAATAACTCATAAAAAGTTGATATTATCCTTAAATATTTGGAAGAACGTACTGGTGAAGTCATCTGGACATTAGATATCTTGGAGCAATTATTTAAAGTATGAATTCATTAGCTTTAATAGTCATTAGATCAATTACATTTTTACTTTTGATAAGTTACTTTTGATAAGTTGTACTTTGTAAGATGTTTGCCAACAAATTCCATGAAGTAAGTTTTAGAAAATATCCTTTTTTAGTATTTTAGTATCTAAAGATATGCAGTGATATTTTTTCATGGTATTTTTGAGGATTTTTTTTGAGATTTTGGTTTCTCTATTTTCCTGTGCTTTTAAATTGATTCTATGGTTGCTGTAAAGAAATTGAATATTTACTTTAATATTATCATTTAAATTTGCACATGTGGTTTGTCTTTTACTTAATTCTATTATTTTTTTATGTTTTCTCCTGATTTATTTGGGCTTACTTTTTTTCTTTTGTTGGTATATATGTTGACTGTCTCATTAATATGAAAATATTGATATGGATTCTGATTGATTTTTCCTATTACCAATTTTCTCAGAGCATTGAATTAGCTGCATTCATGTTTTGATATAGCATAACTTAATTAATATTCAGTTTAAAATATATTCTAATATGTATTAATATTTCTTCTGTGATTCATGGATTATTTAAAAATATTCCTTGAGCTGCACGTGGAGACATGTTCCTGTTATCTCAGAACTGTGGAAGCATGAGACAGGAGTATGTTAAGTTCCAGTCCTGCTTGGGCAGCATAATAGCTTAGTAGGGTACTCCTGGCATCAAATGAAAGCTTCAAAGGGCACTAGTATGTAACTCAGTATGAAGTCCATGGCTTCAATACCCAGTAACAGTAACACACACACACACACACACACACACACACACAATATTTGATTTCTAAACAACTTGGTGCTTAGCAAATATTTTTCTGTAAATTAATTTCCAGTTTAATTGCAATCCACTGTGATCATACTCTGTAATTTCCATTCTTAAAAATTTTTGATACATGAGATATTACTTGTTATATGTTTACTTTTATAAACATTGTGCATATTTGAAAAGAATACACCAACTTTCTTACAGTAAATACTTGCATGCTACACTTTTTATATATTACCAAACAATAAATGCCTTTATTTTATCTTCTGTTCAAAGAATATTGTTGTAGCTATTAAATTTTATGCTGTTAGTAATTCATTCCCAACACCTGACATTGCCATTTTAATTTCTTTTGGCTTCTCTTGTTAATTTTTTAAAAAATTTTTGTGATAATTCTCTTATTAATCAATTTTTGCTCTTCTCTTTATTTTGCTGCTCAGTGGATTTAAAGATTTTGCATTTGTATTTTTTTGTTTGATTATCACATTACAAGGTGTACATTTCTGCTTACTTTACTTGTGGCTTTGGAGTCTTTCAAATTAGAATTGTTGTGATTCATTAGATTTGCAGAATTCTCAATCATTATCACTCTGGGTGGTGAATATTTTAAATTTTCTCTCCTTTCAGTTTGATATACATGGTGTATTTTTATTATATCCTGTACTTTAATGCCACTTTCTGTGTTCCTCATTTGGTCTTAACCATAAATACTACAAGTTCATGAATTCTTTTTCTCTTTTTTCATATAGAGTTTATCCAATGTATTCATCTCTCTCTCCCTTTCTGTCTCTCTCTGTTTCTCTCAAATATATGTATTTGTAGTATTAGAGATTAAGCTTATTTCCCTTTGTATTGAGCTACAATCTCAGTCTTTTATTTTTATTTTTTATTATGAAACGGAGTCTGAATCTATTGCCCAGTCTCATCATGAACTTGACGTCCTCCTGTCTCAGATTTCTAGAATTCTAGACAAGTATTCACCATGGCCAGCTCACAGATAGTGTATTTTAATTTTAAAAATTCCAATAGTTTCACTCATAAATTCCAATCTTCTGTAGAAGTTCTGTAACTTATTAATAATTTTTATTACTTAAAGTTTTTCAGTTAGCTAAGTGTAGATTTTATTGTACTATTCTGTTAACAATACTGAGGTTCATCAATTTCTTTTTCTCCTTTTGTTTTTTTGTTTATATGATCATGTGACCTCTGTAATTATTAATGGAATCTTGACAGTGTGAATAAAAAACGAAGGACACTGGAAACCTTAAAAAGGTTGACAAGTTTCTTTAGAGAATGTAAAATGATTCATTATGGAAATGAAATTATGTCCAAATATAAAATTAGAACACAGTCAGTAGAGTGCACATAATCAAAATATAAAACATGCCAAATATTGATGAGGATTTAGAAAAGTTAAATTCCTCACACATTTTTGATAGAAATGTAAAATATTGCCTCCACTATGAAAAATACTATGGCGGTTTTTGAAATCTTCAACACAAACTGATGGTAGAATTCAACTAAGTTACCCCTTATAATCTACTCAAAAGAAGTATTAAAATACACTCATATAACATATATATATATATATATTTAAATGTTTATAGTAGCATTTTCCATTATTTCTAAAACTGTAAATAAGACAAATGTTCCATAATTAGTGAAATAAATGAATATAGAGAATAACCTTAAAATGAGATACTTTTGATAAACCTCAAAAGACGTAGACAAAATGATCAAACCTAGTCACTTTACATGAATATGAGAGGTTTTTAAAGACAAATTTTTAGAGATTTGTAGACACAGATCAGTATCTTTTTGGGGAGCGATCACTACTATATTTTCTGCTTACATGATTTTGATTATTATAAATTCATTAGATGAGTGGAAACTCATCAGGGGTTTGAAGCTCATCAAATATTCAACTTAGAATATATATTATTTCATACAGGTTTCTTTAATTCCTCATTTTTCTCCATCCCTTCTTTATTTCTAAATTTCTGCTTTTTAGTTTTATGTCATTTCTTATTATTTATGTATTTATTTGTTTTCTTGTTTTCAAATTACTCATATGAGGGAAAATATCATGTTTCACTTTCAGACACTGGGTTATTTCAGCTAATAAGGTGGTCTTCAGTTCCATCCATTTTCCTGCAAATGCCACGATTTCATTCTCCTTTTATGGCATATAGATATGATGTATATTTTCTTTATTTTTATGTTGACAGGAATTCAGGCTGTTCTACAGCTTAGCTATTTTCTCATTGCACTGCTATACACATGGATGTGAACGTGTTATTGTAATAACCTGTCATCAATTCTTCCAGAAATGTTTCAAGTAAAGATATACTTTGACTAAACACTCCTTTAATTTTTAGTTTTTCAATGAATCTCCACAAAATTTTCAATAGTGGTTGTACTAGTTCATAGTTGAATGACAATGTAGCAAGTTTTTCTTTTAACCCTGCTTCCTTGCTAGCATACATTGTTTTTAAAATTTGTTTGTTCTTTGTTGTTTTTGTATACTTGATGATAAATATTATGACGAGTGAGATGAAATTTCAATATAGTTTTCATTTACATTAGCATAATGACCAAAACTGTTGGAACTTTTTGATATACTAACTGATCATTTTTATTACTTCTTTTGAGTAGTGCCTATTTAATTCATTTGTTCAATTTTGATTTGGCTATTTGCTTTTGATTTTTTTAGCTATTTATTCTAGATACTAAATTTCTATAAAAAGGCAATCTAACAAAGATTGTCTCTTCTCTACATTGTCTCCTTAATCTGTTGATTATTTTCTTTTTTGTACAGAAACCTCTTCATTCAATGTTATTCCAATCATGATTTCTTAATATGATTCCCTCTGCTATAGAAATCCTTTCAGAAAATGTTTCTGTACCTGTCTTCAAATGATTCCTTCATGTTTTCCTTCAGAAATTTCAAAGATTTCAGTCTTATCTCTAGGTGTTTGACCCATTTTGATTTGGTTTTATTACAGGGTGAGGAATGGGAATCTAGTTTCATTCTACATGTGGATATACAAATTTTCCAGGACCATTTTTTTTAGAAGCTATCAATTCTTCAGCATATATGTTGACCCCTTTATCAAAAATCCAATAACTGCAAGTGCATGGATATCTCTCCATGCCTTCTATTCAATTCTATCATTCTACATATTTGTTCTGGAGGCTGAACCATGTTGGTTTTGTTACAATGACTTACTGGTATAATTTTAATGTCAATATTGTGATGTCTGTAGCATATTTCCTTTTTGCTGAGGACTGCTTTGGCTAATCTGACTCTTTTTGTGTTTCCATATAAATTGAAAGATTATTTTTTTCTAGTTCTCTGAAGAATATTTTTGTCATTTTAATAAGGCATTGAATTGGAAAATCGTTTTTTGTATTTTTGCCATTGTTATTATTTAGATCTAGGAAACCCTTCAAAAGACTCATGTATTCAGAGTTTGGGCTGTTGGAAAGTAATTTGAGCATAAGAGTGCCAAACTCATTTGTGGATTTATCTCTTGATGAGATCATTAGTGAAATGTGCTGATAGGACACATGAGGCTGGTTAGAGATGGGTACCTGGGATGTAACTTAGAAGGGTTTTTTCATTACCCTGACTTGTTTCTTCTCTGTCTGCTTTTTGCATGCCAGAGGACGAGCAGCTATCCCACAAAGCCACCTCACCAATCCTTCCTGCCTTAGAGCCAGATAGCTATGGATTTTCTAAAAATTGTGACTCAAAATAAATCTCTACTCCTTTAAATAGTGGATATTGGGGATTTTGTTCCACTGATGAGAAAATGATTAAGAAAGCTATTTAACAATATTAATTCTGACAATCTGCAAGCAAATGTCTCTCCATTTTCTAATACCTTTCTCAAGCCCTGTATTCAATGTTCCTTAAATTTTCCTTATTGAGGTTTTCACTTTCTTGGTTAGGTTGATTCCTTGGTTTGGAAAAAAATGTTTAAAGCTCTTGTGGCTGGAATTGCTTTCTTGATTTCTTTTCAGCTGTTTTATTGCTGGTGTATAAAGAAGTTATTGATATTTGTGTATTGATTTTGTACACTACCACTTTCCTAATTTTTTTTATCTGAAATAGGGTTCTTCTAGTGGGGTATTTAGATCCTTATCAATGATCATATTGTCAGCAAATAGGGAAAATTTACTTTCTTTTACCTATACCCTTTTTCTTTTTGTGTGCCTAATTGACCTTGTTAACTTTTAAGTACTATATTGAACAAGAGTGGTGAGAGAAGGTAGTCTTATCTTTTTCTGATTTTCAAAGAAAGGCTTTTAGTTTTTTTCCATTTATCATGACACATACTTAGGATTTGTCATACTATATGATGTTCACTGTCTGACTTTTATGGTATCTGTTTGAGGAAAGATATTTCTATACTTGTGTTACAGTCTAGGTTTTGGAAGACAATACATTTTTTTTACACAACACATAAATTTATATGAGTACTTATAATATTCGCCCAAAAAGTCAAATGCAGAAGAGTGCAAAAGAACTGTTCAAGCATCAGAGATCCAAAGAATTCAGCCGAGGATGCAGATCCCACAGCAATTGATTTGATTACTTTTCTCTCCCTGCTGAGACAAAATATCCAAAACCCAAAATTAAGGGAGGAAAGGTTTATTTATCTCAAAGTTTGTGGAGGTTCCAGTCCATAATCAGCTGGTTCTAAGGCAATGTGGCACATCACAGAGGGGCAACAGTTCAGGGCATGGAAGATGCAAAAGATGGAAGGGCAAGCTTCTTTACCTCCCTTATATTGTATGCAGACTACCCACCCTAGGGCAGGTGTAGCATTCTGACAAAAATCATAACAGCAATGTCTTGCACAAGTCCAAGTAAAGGCCTAGAACCCTTAGTAATATCTCATGGGAGTCCACATCAAGGATCTGTACCTGAAAGACCCAAAGGCCAGTGGCGGAAGCCAGAAATTCTGCAACAACAAGGTGTAGGATCTATGCCAGAAGGCTCAGAGATTTGCACTAATGTCAGGATGTGATACTCAAGACCAAGAAAAAGATCAGAGGTCCCAGTACAGAGCTGCAGCCAACCCCGTGACAGTGGGAATATGAGCTCCTCCTCCAAATAGAAGAGCTAAGTTTATAGTAGGAAAACCAGCTATGGCATAATTCTCCAGGAAAATAAACAGCATACAGTCTTTCCCACTTGTTCTTCTTTAATGTCATTCCATCAACAATCTTCAGATGGGACCTTCCATATGCAGAGCCTCACTGACTTCCTGTGGTTAGGCTTGCCTACATAATTTGAACATCACTTAATCCACCGCACCTACTTTCTTCAGGGTTTTTCATCATGAAAGATGCTCATTTTTGTCAAAGGACTTTTCTGTGTCTAATTTAGAATATAATTTAGTTTTTGTACTTTGTTATAGTTATGTAGGGGGGCTTACAATTAGTAGTATATGCATTTTGAAATATCCTTGCACTACTGGGGTGGAATTATCATTTATGCTTTTTTTATTCTATTCTTGAATTCTGTATAAGAACCTAAGAGACTCACTAAAGATTTTCACGTCTATATTTATCATGGATACTTGTCTGTAGAAAATTTTTAGGGAATTGTTAAGATTGATTTATCCAGTTTTGGTGTCAGAGTCAGATTTTGGAGACTAAATTTGGAAGTATTATTTCTCCTTCTACTTTATGAAAAACTATAAAGCACATTGGTGTTGGTAAAATTACTATGGTTGATACATTGTGTCAAGTTGTGAAGTTTGGAAGTTTGACTAAGAGACTCACCAGGGAGCCAAGGTTCTTATTTTGTAAACATTCTCATCTTGTGCAAGAGGAAGCCAAGGAGATTTTATGAGTGCTACACTGGCCCTAAAGCAGGGGGTGACCTTTACAATATAAAGAAGGAAAAGAGGCTTGGTCTTCTCCCGTGTGCTCTGGCTGCTTTCACTGGTTATTGCCTTGAAGTGTTACCTCAGTGCCATGTCACCCTGCCTTGGAGCCAGCTGATTATGGACTGAAGCCTCCACAAAGAGTTTCATTCCTTCATCTTGGGGGCTGGGTATTTTGTTCCAGCAAGGAGAGAAAAATAACCAAGACAGAATTTAGTACTAGGAGTGGAATCTTGTTTATCACGTGGTTCAAGAGTCTTTGGAAATGGCTTGTGAGAAGAGTCTGGAAAGGTTCAGTGATGCACCTGAAACAGTAATGCTGGAATGGCTTAGAATATTCAGTATGGGAGATTCTAGTCAGAGCCCAAAAGACCAAAAGGCTGATAGAAATCCAGCTGGTAAAGACCAGGCTCAAGTTTCGGCCGGGAAGGACTGCATTGGTTGCCAGACTCCAGACTATTTGTGCTATATGCCTTGCCAGAAAGTTTTTCTGCCTTTTGCTTGTGTCCAGAGACTTTGCCTGAGGCTGAGATTAAGAGTGGTGGACAAATTACCTGGCAGAAAAAATTTCAAGCCAGTCAAATGTTGAGGCAGTTGCACGGGCTTTTAGCCAGATTTATGTTGCAAATCAAGAGCAAAGATCCCAGCCAGATGATTTAAAATGTGAGTTTGGTCAGAAAGAAAGCTCCAGTGAAGCTGTGGATTGCAAACACAGAGCTGAGATCTTGATGGCTGAGAAGGGAAAAAAGAATAGAAAACATGACCTAGGGCATCACAGGAAGCTGTGGGTCCCACCCTTTGAAGCCTCAAAACTGCAAAAGTGAAAGATTACTTTGAGGAGAAAGTAACTGAGCACCATGTTCCAGAATGGTGGCAGCCACACTATGTTCCAGAATGGCAGCAGCAAACGCACCAGGTTCCAAAATGCAGGCAGTCACACTAGGTTTCAGAATAGTGGCAGCATAAAAAATTTGTTCCTCAGAATCAGGTACACAGTGCTCAGATAATTAGGAACTTGACCCCTGTAGCCAATCAAGAGGAAAGCCTAGCTACTGTGCCAGCTGGCAGCAGACCTTATCATCATCCATATGGTGCTAGTTTTAGGTACATACAGAATACAAGAGTTCTGATGTTAAAAAAGCTTCCACCTCAATTTCAGAATGCCTGGGATGTCAGGCAGTGTGTCCCTGACAGGCAGCGTTTGAAACTGTGAGCACGAAGCCAAAGGTGCAATGGAGAACCCAGAAGTTTAGAAAGGTCAGGAGTGTGGATTGTCCAAGGAAACCTGCAAGGAGTGAGCAAAGCCAGTCCGAGAGGGAAACCATGGGAGCTTCAACCAGAAGTGCTGTGGGATGGAGTCACTCAAGCCTTTTGGAGCTAACATGTGGATTGTTTTCAATGCTGAATGTGGAACTCCAGGACTTAATGTTTGCCCTGCTGGATTTGGGACTTTCTTTGATCCCAATCCTTTGTATCTCCCCATTTTGCTCTTATTGGTCTGCTGTTTTGTACTGCTTGGAAGTGTTGCCCCATGCCATGCTACTCAGTCTTGAATCCAGCTGATTGTATGTAGACTGAAACCTCGCCAAACAATGATCTAAATAAATCTTTCCTTGCTTAATTTTGAGTGCTTGGTATTTTGTCCCAGCAGCT
This sequence comes from Dasyprocta punctata, assembly GCA_004363535.1. Classification (NCBI taxonomy): domain Eukaryota; kingdom Metazoa; phylum Chordata; class Mammalia; order Rodentia; family Dasyproctidae; genus Dasyprocta; species Dasyprocta punctata. Next base: position 19,090 of record RJWM01015311.1, read on the forward strand.
ACAGAAAAGTAACCAAGACAGAATTTGGTATGGTTGCCAAATTGACAAGCAACAGATTGTTGTGATTGATACGTTGTGTCAACCTGAGATGTTTAGAATTTTAACCAAGAGACTCAGCAGTGATCCAAGGTTCTTACTTTGTAAACATCCTCACCTTTGCAAGAGGAGGGCAAGGATATTTTATAAGTGATACTCTGGCCCTGGAGGAGAGTGTCCTGTATACAATATAAAGGAGGAAAATAGTCTTACTCTTCCCTGATTTTGCTTTGGCTGCTTTTGCTGGCTGCTGACTTGAAGTGTTGCCCCAATGCCATGCCACCTTGCCTTGGAGCCAGCTGATTATGGACTAAAACCTCCAAACAGTGAATTAAATAAAACTTTCCTTTCTTAATTTTGAGTGTTAGGTATTTTGTCCCAGCAATGACAGAAAAGCAACAAAGACAAAATTCAGCAGTAAATCTGTGTGGTCCTCAGCTTCAATTGTTTTATTACTCTTTCAAAAGCATTGTTTGTTGCTGGTGTATTTATATGGTTTTATATCTTTTTGGGTCAAATTTGGTAGGATATATATATATATATGCATATATGTATATTCATTTGGTCTAGATTTTTAAATGTATTTGAATATATATTTTAAAATAATTTCTAATGATCCTCTGAATTTTAGTAATGTTTATGTATTGTAACTTTTTCCATCTCTAGTTTTATGAATTTGGACTTCTTTCCACTTTTCCAGTTGTCTATAGTTTGGCTAATTGTTTACCAATATTGTTTATAGTTTCGTAGAACCTACTTTTTAATTTATTAATCCTTTGTATTGTTATTGTCTCTATTAACTTCTGCATTGATATTTACTATTTCTACTGATTTGAATATGATTTGTTTTTGTTACAGGCCTTTGAGGTGCATAATTAGTTTATTTGTTATCATTCATTTTTAAATATAGTTACTTATAATTATGAAGTTTCCTCTTAAAACTGTTTTTATTGTGTCCTGTATATGGGTTGTCTCTTCACTCTATTGATGATTTTTTTTTCTGTGCAAAAGCTTTTTAATAAATTGAGGTCCTAGTTGTTGGTTCTTTGTAATATTTCTCATGCAGTTAGGTTTTGTTGATAAATTCATACATATATCCACGTCTTCAAGTGTTCTACCTATTCTCCCTTCCAACAGATTCACTTCTTTGATTCAGTTTAATGTTAATTTTATGTATGGTGAGAACCATGGATCTAGTTTTAGTCTTTGGCTTGTGGAAACCCCGTTTTTTCAGCACCATTTTTTAAAGACACCATCTTTCTTCCAATGAACATTATTGGCTCCTTTATTGAAGATAAGGTTGCTGAGTGTGTTTGGAGTTATCTCTGGAACCTCTTAAGTGATTCGTTGATCCTTAGGTTTCTTTTTTTGTTTTGTTTTGTTCTTTGCTAGTACTGTGCTGGTTCTATAAAGCCCTCAGAAAAAATCAGATTACTTTCCCTTCAAATTTAAAGGCTCAATTCACAAATGGGCATCTGAAATGCATAGACACTTCCCAGATGAAGAAGTGCAAATGGTAAATGAATTTATGAAAAAATGTTCAACATCACTTGTCATTTGTAAGATGAAATTAAAACAATATGGATACTCCATCTCAGTCTAGAAAGAATGGCCACTATCTAGACATCAACTAATACCAAATGGTGGTGAGGCTGTGGGCAAAAAGGAGCTCTTTTTCACTCTTGGTGAGTGAGTAGACTGGTAAAACCACTGTGAATGTCAACCTGTAAATTTCTCAAAAAACTAAAACTAGAAGTTCCATTTGACCCAGGTATTTCCCTTCTTGCAATCTTTCCAAAAGAATTGAAAACATGATACCCCAGTGATATATGCACACCCATGTTTATAGCTGCACAATTTTTAATAGCTGAGTCTTGGAAATACATAGATGACTATCAACCAGTGAACAGATAAAAAAGATGTGTTGTTTTTGTATAATGGAGTACAACTCAGCCATAAGAAAGGATAAACTTGAGACATATCTAGGTAAATTGATACACAATTAGACCATGCTCTTAAGTGAGATAAATCAGACACACATGTGTAAATGTTGCGTTGTTTGTCTGATGTGAGAAACCAAAAGTGTAAATAAGGATGAAAATGTATAATTGTGAACGTTGTGAAGTAGGAAGAAAATATTCAAACAAGCAGGGGAGCTGGGGGGGGGATGGAGGAAGGGAAAAGAAAAAATAGAAGAAAAAATGATATCAAAGCTTTTATAAATACGGAATGGAAGAGGGGTTGAAGGGAGGGAAAAGGATTGGGAAAAAATGAAATATCAAGATATAGTAAGGTCAGATACAAATTCTCTATGATAAATGTGATCATTATCTATATCTAAAGTGTAGCAATAAAATTAATTAATTGAAAGAAAGAAGGAACTTACATTGGTGATCACATTGTTTAGGAAGTGATCATCTGACCAAGTAATTTTTGGATTAAAGTTAATACCTCAGATGCTCTGAAGCCCCAGAATTGACATTAACTTTAGTAGGAACATCCCCCCCTCCATTTTAGTCTATTACTGAATAAAAAGAAAAAAAGAGTAAAAAATGTTTTATTCGTTGTGTAGTTTCTTCCTTTTTTATTTCTAGTTTTATTCTGTCTTGTTTTGTTAGAATACATGATATTTTTGAACATCTTAGCATTTGTTAATACTTGCTTCATAGTCTAAAATATGGTTTATGTTGGAAAAATATTTGTAGACTTCTGAAATGAATGTGTATTCTTCTATTGTATATGTCTTCCAAGTCTATTTGACACACTGTAGAGTTTAATTCTGACACTGCTTACTTTTTTTTGTCTGGTTGAGCCATCCATTAGTAGGAGTAAGGTAGTAAAGTCATTTATTGTGATGGTATTGGAGTCTATCTGCCTCTCTAAACCTGTGGGTATTGTGAAATTAGTATTGCCTTATTATTGTGAAATTGGAGTGAACAAGTTTGTTGCATTTATGTTTACATTATTAGGTTTCTTTGGTGAATTGATCCCTTTGCCAACATGTAGAGATCTTCTTTGTATCCTCTTATTAATTCTTTGAAGTCTACTTTATTTGACATAGTGTAGTTACTCCTGCTTGCTATGGGGTTATAGCTGCTTGGAGTATAATATTTCATCTTTTCATTTTCTTTGCATGACTTAGGTAAAGTGTGTTTGTTGCAAGTAACATATAGTTTATACTTGTTTTTTGAGCCAATATGCCAGTGTGTGTTTTCCAGTTTGAAAATTGAAGCCACATATACTTAGTGTTATTATTGAAATACATAGAACAATTATTACTATTTTAAACTAGTGTTTGATTAATTTCTGATTCCTACAATTTGTGATTGTGTTCTGTGTTCATGGTTCATGTGAATATATTCTGCAGTGCTAGCTCAGTGGTAATGAATTTTTTTAGTTTATGGTTATCTTGGAAGGTCTTGATTCATGCTTTGATTTTAAAGATACCCTTGCAAGATATAATAATCTATCATGACATTATTTTCTTTCAGAACTTGAAATGCAATATTCCAAACCTTCTTGGCCTTTAGAGTTTCTGTTTACAAATTTGTCATTATTCTGATGAATTTTTTTTACTATAAATGATTGAAATTTCTCTCTAAAAACTTTTAATATTTTATATTTCTTTATATTTTCCAGATTTAAAAAAATGGATGACATACATTATCAGAAGTATTTTTGGTGATATTTCCTTGGAGTTCTACACTCTTCCAGTAGTTGGACATTCATATCATTCCCAGAACTAGAAATTTCCATATGTATATTCAGTGAATCCATTTTGTCTGCTATCGGCCTCTGCTTCCTCATGCTCCTGGAGACCAATGAGTCTTAAATTTGCTCCTTTAGAATTATTCAACAACTTTTGGATATTATGTTTGTTAATCCTTATTCTTTTATTTTTAGTCTTGTTTGCATGTTCTAGTATATTCTCCTTGTTTTAAACTCTAATATACTCTAATATTCTTTGTTGATTTGTCCAGCCTACTGTCAATATTTTCAATTGACTTTTTATTTGAATAGTTTTCACATTTAGAATTTCTTTTTGATTCTTCTTCAGAACTTTTACCTCTTGTGAAATCTTTCATATACTGCATTTTCTCATTAATTCAACAAGCTGCTTATTTGTATCCTATTTAAGCTCATTGACCATTTTAATAATTAATTTATCCAGTTGGTTATTTTTAGCATAGTTAATGTCAATAATTATTTTTGATAACAGTTTTTAAAATTTTTCTCCAGAATTTTTTCTACTTTTATATATGTGGGATCATTATTTTCAGACAGTTTGCTGCCCTGTTTTCTTGTGAGTTTTGTATTTTTGTGAAGTCTGCAGATCGGTTTGAAGACTATCACTAGTGCTACTATGCAGAGCTGTTCTAGTAAATTCCTTTCTTTTTCTGATGTGCTCAAGGCTGTGGATAAGTTTCAAAGTGAAAGTGCTTACTGTACCTATTCAAGGTTCTAGATTGAATCTCTAGAACTCTTTTGTGAGAAAAAGATAAAAGCACTAATTTCAGCATCTGTCCACTATATAAAATTTGCTTGAAAAGTTCTCTACGATTTTTATATCATATGAAATGAAAGAGAAATAATGTAAAATAGGATAGGAAAACAAAACAAAAGGCAAATAAAGCAAAAATAAATAGCCATGAATTATATTATTTTTATGGGGTCAAAGAAAGGAGAAGGGCAAAGATCTTTCTGATGGGAGGAGAAGGGAAGAAAACAGAAAAGCAAAGGAATGTAAATGAAGAGGTAGGGAAGAAAGACAGAAATTGAGTACAATTAATGAATTAAAAGGACAAAATGTTAGAAAACCCTATGGAAAAAACACGATGTGAGAAAACTTGGCAAAACAAGGTAGGATAATATAGAAGCAAAAACAGTTTCTAATATTGTAATCTGTCTTTTTCCATCTCTGTCTCTCTGTCTTACTCTTTCTCTCTCTCTGTCTCTGTCTCTTTCTGTCTCTTTCTCTGTCTCTCTCTTTCTCTCACACACACACCTACACATGCATCAAAAAATACAGATCCAGTATTCCTTCTTGTGGTCTCTCTCCCTGAGGATTTGCAGTTTACAATAAGCTCTACTGAACTTATTTTATTTATTTATTTTTTATTTATTTTTATTTTTTGGTACTGGGATCCAACTCACAACCTTGCACCTGCCAGGCAGGCACTTAAGCCACTGAGCTAAATCCCCGACCGTATTTTTTGAGACAGGGTCTCGCTATGCAGTTCAGGTTGACTTTGAACTCACTTTGTAGTTCAGGCTGGTCTCAAACTCACAACCATCCTCCTGTCTCAGCCTCCTGAATGCTGGGATTAAAGGCGTGCTCGATCACACATGGCTGAGTTTATTTTATTTATATGATGCATTGCCATCTTATATTTAGAGTTTGTTTGTCCTTGAAAACTGAATTAGTGAGAGATGCCAACACATATGGTTACTTCTGGAACAGTTTATAGTCTGAGTAACCTAAAGAAAACCATGAAAATCATATTTCCTATCAGTATTGTGAAGCCAAAATCCATGTATTCAACTGAATTTGAGCCTGTATCTAAAATCTGTGCCAAAAAAAAAGAAATCATGTAGTGATATTATGCAGTTTTAGAGGAGACATATTTGAGTAACATTCCTATAAATATTAAAAAAATCTTTGTTTGCATTTTTATGAGTTAATTTCTACTTTGTGTTTTTTAACCGACTGCTATTTTTTTAAATTTTTGAATGCCTTACCAAATGATAGTTAAATTCATTTACTTGTCTTTGCTTGTCTGTTTATGAGTTCATTTATATTTTTCTTCAAATGGTAAGAATTATTGAAAAAATTCTTCTAAATTTAATTACCAGTGTATTCTGTGAAAAAGTGTATATTTATGCAAATAAAAATTTACTGCCTTCTCAGTTATTAGTATAATAACTCAGTTGTGAAGTATAATAAAATAAATAAATTTTTAAACATCTGCTATATATGTCTCCATGTGAATAGGTCTTTTTTTATCTTTCAGAAAGAACAGAGTTGATGAGAAACACCATAATGAATTTCCAAAGCTTGAAAGCTCTCACTGTTAACAATTGGCACTTCAAACTCTTTGACAGCAAAGATGGTGACAGCTAAGTGTGTATCATGAGAAGAGTTTACAGTAAGCAAATATCTCCTTTGATGCAAATTTGGGTTTCTAAAGACATTAGTTATTGCTGAACAGATTGTCAAAAACTGCTTTACAAAGCCTGCTTGAGAAATTACTTTGGAGTAGTACTGCCCCTACTCTATATATAGTATTAAAAATATATATTATATGTTAATATATATGCATGTATACATGCTTTTTTCACTTTCAAGTTAATGATCATTGTTATAAGTATGCTTTATTTATTTAGTGTGCAGTAGGAATAATGTGTTCACTTGGGTCATATAACAATCTTTTATGCCTTGACTGAAGCTTTTAGTCATTGAAATGATATACTCAAAAAGATCTCACTCTAGGTAAGCTACTCCCTTCCTAGTTTTACTTCCCTGGACTCAATGGTTCAGCAGAAATCTCACTCTCCTCTTTCTTTTGATTCACAACTCTAACTCAGAAACCTGGGACATGAATATTCTTTTCTGCATGGGCACCCTTATGACTGGTCTGCAAAGTAGAATAAATTATTCTTTTCTTTCTTTTTTCCATTAAAGTACGAAATTTACTGAAAATCATTCTCCAGGCTCAACCTCCTTCTTTTGTAAGTGCTCAGGACAAGCTTTTATACATAGTGTCTGATAGAATAGTTGAATTTGCAGACCTTAACTGCCATGGAATTAAACAGTATGGAAGTTCACAGATCTAGGAGCAACAATAATTCAAGAATACAAGGCTCTTCTTCAGATGTTATGGAAAAGAAATTCATTTTTATTACCAATTCCATACTTTATTAAATATTTTACCTAGTCAAAAAAAGAAGACTAAATTAAAGGTAACAAGGTTATTGTCGATCACTCTTGAGTGTTGTATTGTTGGTCAACTCTGATAATAGAACTTCATGGCTGGATTGACCAGAAGCAAACAAACAACTACAGGTAGATTATCCACTTAACCTATGTTAACATGCATTAACACAGATAACTGCCAAATTTAAATTTATTGTGTGGCAATTTTTTTGAAAGAAGTTTTGACTAAAGATAAATGAGAATAATTGAAAAGCTTGCAAAAGAAATGTCAAACCAATCACAAATTTATACTTTAAAATGGGCAAATGATTAAAAAATGTAAATATATGCTTGAAATACACACTTCAGTCTTTTGGTTTGGCCAAATAGACAATTTAGTAGTAAATGAGAAAAAAGACAGATGATTTCTATCATCCCAAAATACTGAGTTCTTATCGAACATCTGTAAAAAGGTATATTTTCAGAAAACTCAATCATTTCTTTAGTGTATAAAACAATGTTTTTATTAATTGCTGAGATATTATCATGTATAGCGTAACTTTTATTTGAAGTATAGTATCAGTTTATCTCTTATAAATATGGTATGATTTATGACTTAAACTAGATATAAATACATAAATTTATCATTACTAAATTTATACAGTTATGCTTAAGAAGTAAATAAAATTTGTGTAACTACAAAAAATAATTATAAATATGTGTAGATACAAAATAATGTGGCCATAAATTAAGAAGAATATCCTTAATAGTCTTTTGGATGAAACAAACAGTAAGTATTTAATATAGGTAGAAATCCAAGTGTATTATTACTATGTCTATACAGATTCACTAATAGTAATCAAATAATTATAAATTCAAATTATTTAACAACTTCTTTTCAATTTTGCAAAAGTTTGGAAAGAAATTATAAATAATGAAAACAGGAAAATGATACTTTTGCATCCAACTAGTGAAAGTGAAAATTAGTCTATCTTTACAGAGAACAATTCACAATACTAATAAAAAAGTCTTTAGCATTTTGATAATTTTGCACTATTATTGAAAATTTATTTCAAGGAAACAGATAGAGTTGATCAATAACACATATATGTGAAAGTGTGTAAAACAAAGTTATTCATAGCAAAAAGAAAGCAAAAAAACCATCATGGCTTTAAAAATTAGAGTTTTGCCAGGCATGGTGGTGCATGCCTGTAATCCCAGCACTGCGGGGGCTGAAGCAGAGGATCATTGTGAGTTCGAGACCAGCCTGGGCTACGAAGTGAGCTCAAGATCAGCCTGAACTTCATGATGAGACCCTGTATCAAAAAAATAAAAGGAAAAATAAAAAAGGAGTTTTATTTGTCAACATTTGGTCAAAATAGTTTGTAACAATTGGTTAACACACACAAGACTTCATAATATTTGACTACATTGTAATACCAATTTTGAAGTTGTCAATATTTCTGAAAGTTTAAATCTGATATTTATATGATCGATTCTCCTTTGAATCATTAAAAGCATCACAAAATAGATCCATGACAATGAGTCCAAAGAAAAATGTATTAGAAAAGTAAACGAAGTGAATACATGAAAGAATTGGGGTCAGGAATGTGAAAGAAACAAAATTTAGATAGTTAGGAACCAACAGAATGCATACAACACAAAGTTCAGAACAAAATAGGTACCAAGAGCATGTAGGGCATCAGCAGAAAATGAGAAATAGATGAAATCAAGTAGAAGAGTTATACCTTGGCTTCCATAAACAATAAAGACCTTACAACTGAGTTGATTTTCTATTGCAACTTTACTGAACTTTAAGGTCCTTGAGAACGAGGACCATCTTTATTTCAATCCATAGTAGAATAACTGGAAGAAATATTATGTTCACCAGTAGAATTGGAATAATAAATTTCAATTCTTTTTACCCTCTATCTTGGAGGGAGCTTCTTGCAGAGTCTTATACCCACTTAGTAACAAAAAAATGTTTCCCAAACAGAAATCACTAATAATTACATACTCATATTTGAATGATAGGAATAAATATTATACTTTTTCTGCATGTGAAAACAAATTTTTGTACTACAAAAAATCAAAATTAACATTTTCGTTATTTGATTTCACTTTGAATAATGTTGCTGTGCCTGCTGTGCAGTACTATAGGCATTTACTGACATCTTTGTCTACCTACTAGAGTATGAACTTCTTACCTTGGAACATTTATTAAACTTTAATTCTCATCTGAAGATTGTGTTTATGCTTTCTATTTATTTATTTACTTTATTTTAAGTTCTAGGCATCAAACCCAAGACTTCATGCATTCTAGGCAAGTGCTATATTATGGAGTTATACTCCTAGTCAATACTTTCTATTGCTCTACAATTTATCTGAATGAATTTTTCCAAAAATTTTGGAAAATCATTCCTTCCTCTTTTTCTCCTTATGCTTTAGGCTAAATTAACCTCATGCAATTCTGGAAGACTATGCCTGTGTCCAAAGCCTATAACCTGTGATCATTTCAAGAATAGACACATTACTCAAAAGTGGACATGATCAGTGAAAACAAATCCTTGAGATAATTGTCAGTTTTCAGTGAAGAAATATTACTTTCTTTTGAACTCCTAATTGTAACAATAGCATAAGCAATATTTGCATTATGTAAAGAATTCTTACTTTCAAGTGAAACGAATAGAAAAGACAATGAAGCTAAATGATAAATTTGAAGTGGATCCTTGATACTGAGCACTTATAGCTCTTTCTGAAAGCTATCCTTATCCTCTTAGGTATGTGATTCAATGCATTTCTCATTTATATCTTACTTAGCTGGAATTAGGTATTTGTCACACAAAATTTAAAGGGTCCTCAAATTCACAAGTGGAAATTAAGAGTAGCTATAAAGATACTGAAACATTTGAGAGAGTTTGAATGCTGTCTCTATATTAAATAATATTGTTGAGTAAATACTAATTTATATGGATATACATTGATAGTGATACATACAATATACAGCTATGTTTAACAATTGCTTTAAGACACACAAGATGAGATATTTAAAATCAATGCATCATGCAATCTTCAACTTTTACTTGTGAATGGGTCAGTAAAGTATATATTTACATGAGAAGACAAAACAAATATTTATAGTGTTTATTAGTACTGAATCTAAATGAAGAATATGTGTTTATTGATTTTTCTACTAATTTTCCGGTATGTTTGCAAATTCTCAAAATATAGCTTAAGCAGGAAATCAGAAGAGTAAAATTTCTTGAGTACAATACTTGTATCATAATATATGCTCAATAAAGAACATTCTTTATCAAATTTTGCAAAATGTAATTTCCTTCACTAAAAACAAAAACTTATCTATCAAAATTGTAGTGATTTTTAATTATGCTATATGCATAAAATAGAACTACATAATACCATTTAAATTTGGAAGATGAAAATAAATTATATATTTATCTTAAATAACTGAAGGAATCCAATTGTCATGTCAGAATCACATTAATCAAAGGTCTTACCCAGAACTAATGTTCCCCAATGATTTCAAAGACATAAATAAGTCGAAGTCATATATGGAATAAAGGAAGTTTTAAAAATATCAACCCCCCCCCAAAAAAAAGGCTGGGAGTTTGGCTCAGTAGCTTAAGCGCACCCCTGGCAGGTGCGAGCTTGTGAGTTTGATCTCCAGTGCCACAAAATAAATAAATAAAAATAAAAAATAAAAATATAAAAAATATCAGAACCTCTCAATGATTGTTTCATGGTCACATTAGGACATGCTCTCACAAGAATAATATACCTAGGTTTTATTTTAACATACCGTGGTGCCTTAATTCATGAACTTATCTTGCTCCATGATGCTGGAGAAGACAGCTATGGTTGTGTTTGCCACCCAATGTGGAGTTTGCCAATGGGAACAAAATTTTGTGGAACACTTTTGTGTGTGTACTGAGTTGTTTTCAAACAGAACCGTTCGTGAACTGAGACATTACTGCTTGTGTCTGGATATCATACACAGAATGAATATGTCTTTGCTTTACCCTCATTTTACATATGCCTTTTTCAGAAAGTCATCCACTCAAAATTGTCATATTGTACATTATTTCAAAGGAAGCAATCTGTACAAACAAGGTACATGACCTGGGTAGTTTCTGTTAGTAAATTTATTGTGGTGTGTTTTCCAAGCAGTCTGTCATTAGCGCTTTACCAGGAAGTTTGAGTTCATCACCTCTTTGTTTTCTTTTCTAGGAATAGGAAGCACCTGAAATTGAATGAATGGACTCCAGAGTTCTGCTGTCCATGTTTTCCCAGTATCTCAACTTTCCCTCCCTGAGACTTTCATGTCAGTTATTCTTACTGGTTTACCCTTGTTTTTGAGCTTGAATAGAGAAACTAAAAAAGTCTATTACATGTTTCCTGTGCTTAGGAAGCAAAAGATAATGAATTCTGGACAAGTGAGAAAAAAGAATTACCACAGGAAGAACAATATGTTCAGGATAATTATACATTGACTGCAATATGGTTAACCATGTTTATATGTAAAGTGCATAGTAATTTTGCATGCATCTACAATGTTGACACACAAATATGTATGCATGCATTAAATAAAACATTAATATGCATTTTGTTTATAAGGTTCACTGCTTATGTCTTTTGAACAAAATGTCAATTTTGAGATTAAGTTTTTCCTTGAATTTCTATATATATGTGGATATATATATGGTATATATACATATATAGCTCCCCATATATATATAGTTATAAAATATGTATACAGTCTTAGAACTTCTTGTTCATATGTAGAGAATGAAGTCCTCTCAGTGAAATGAATTATACTAAAGTAAATGTAGGTGTTAATATGTAATGAATTTTTACATACATATGATTTTTACACAACACACTTTAAGTTTCTAGCTAACATATTTTCTAACACATATAAGCATGTTCAAGTATAGAAAGATTTGTGTTTATATTCTTGTTTAAATCATACTTTCAATTATCCATTAATCAGAATTATTTCTGTGAATTGTGTTTGATTTGAAACAAAAATGTAATTGGTTAGCACTTGCAGTTTCCTTATTGTCATGATTTGAGATTACAGGGTTTTTTTTTAATGTGTCTCATTCTGGAAACAAATCCTTAAGTGAAATACAAAGAGATGATAGTGCTGAGACCTATGTCCAGGTTTTTGTCTATACCTTGAAGAAGAAATCTTAAAAATGTTTTTATTAGTACATGTTTATAGTGTATAATGTTTACTTTGGTTGTGTGAAGTTGGTACATATCCATACAGATGTTAATTCTTTGTTTCATACCCTTTCCCTCCTTCCAATCTCTTGATGTCCTCTTCATTTGAGAAAAATCTGTCTCCCTACTTCCTACTATCTAACTTATAACTTGTTCTTCATTTATAATTTGAGTTTCCTTTATAAGATAAACCATGTGATATTTAAGCTTGTGTGTCTCATTTGTTTAATTTAAAACATGTTGTCTCAAGGTGTACACATTTTTTTCCTGTAAGTGACTAAATTTTAAGTTTCTTTATGGTAGATTAGTACTCTATTAGTATACAAATCACATTTTCTTTTTTCATTCATCTGTTGACAAATACATAAGTTGCTTCCAAGATTTAACTGTTGTATATTTTGCTACTATAAAAATAGGCATGCATATATCACTGTAATATACTCTCTTTAATTCTTTCAGGATAATACCTAGAAGAAGAAAAGCTAGGTCAAGTAGAATTTCTAGTTTCAGTTTTATGAAGACTCTCCACACTGATTTGCATAGTTGTTGTGAAGAAGAAATCTTGTCATTTATGACGCTATAAATACATGTCTTAGACTGATTTTTTCATAAATAATATAAATTTATTTCTTATAGATTAGGAGGTCATGAAGTACAAGATGAAGGTGTGAAAAGATTCAGTAACTAGTGAGATTATCTATTTGCTTGCATGATGGCACCTTGATTTTATATGTAATGGTACCTTGGTCCATGAATTTAATTTATTCCTTGGTTCTGGGGAAGATGGCCACATTGGTTCTTGTCACCTGATGCAGAGTTTGTGAATGGAAGCAAAATTTTGCCACATACTTCTGTTTAGGAATCAAACTATTAGCAAACAGAAGTGCTCATGAACCAAAGTTTACTGTACTCTCAAAGCAGAAGGGCAAAAGTCACATGGCACTCCCTGAAACCCTTATATTAATACTACTGCATTCATGAGCACTAAAGACCTACTCACTTTGCAAAAGGCTCCTCCTCTTAATACTATCCCATGGGAAATAATTTGGAGGGACATACACACATTCATTATGCAGGGACATAAGAATCCATACTGTAACAAAAGCCTTGGTTACCTCTTTTCACCAACATTCAATTTATACTGTACGGTAGCACTGGCATGTGGGCAGTGGCCCGAGAGAGCAGCCACTCTCAGCAATTGCAACCCCTTCATGATCCTGGCACTGAATAAAAGAGCAGTGAAATTTTTGTCTCATAGAGATATGGTGTTCCTTTACTTTGAGAACAATAATACACAATGTAATAACTAAAGTTATTCTCTTATTATTGCATGGTCATGGAAATTTGGTGTTTTTTTCACAAAAAAAAAACTACTTTAAAAGAAAATGCAAGAATGAGGTGTGGACTTTGGCTAGGTGTAGACCAGTGAACTCATAGTCCTGATGAAGACTTGAAATGCCAGAATATTCACTGAAAGGTATATTACTTTATGTAATACTTCAGCAGATGCAGAGGGTTTACAGGCATGCACACGAACATGAGGTAAAGTGAGATGCAAGTCATCAATGTCAATCAGAAAAAATCAACACTCCCATCATTTTCTCTGAAGAGAAATTAGCAAAAACAAGGACAGGAACAAAGAAAGAATTATGAAACAACCACTTATTTTTAAGATCAACAGGTTTTTCTAAATTGAGTTTCCTGAAAGGGAATAAGAAGGCTTGAGTAATTTTGTATCTTGAAGTGGCAATTAAGTACAATTTAAATTTTTTTTTATGTCTCTCCATTTTACCTATTTTTTAAAATTATTTTTTTCCTACCTCAGACCCTCAATGGAGCAAATGGGTAGGCATGTACTGTGGTCTAAAAATAAAATTCTATCTTTTAAAAATACGGCAAAGGCATAGATATGTAAGTCTCTGTTATGAGTCTGGATAAACTTCAGTTTTCATAATGTATAAACTACTTTTCCACAGATAACATTTCAGATACAATTGCATGTAACAACCAATTCTGTGTGAATTTGAGCAGTGGAGAATAAAAATGAAGAGAAATGACTCAGAATAAAAATGTTATCTAAAACATGTAACACACATGTCTACCAGGGCGCTATACACTCCAGATTTGAGATAAAATCTCAAAAATATATATTGAAACAAGGAATAAAAATGCAAATAAATTGATTTATGTAGTGTCTGAATAAAGGAAATAAATAGAAACTAGGATAGTGAGGAAGAAGTCTTAAAAGGCTGAATAACATTTAAATGAACAAGCTCCCTCTGTGGTTAGAAAATGAACATGACTCATATTTCTGAATCGTAATAATCTCTTAGATACAAAGTAGGGCTATGCTTATTTCTTCTGGTCTCACCTTGAATTGTGTGTCCATATGTTGTGGAAGACTTTCCAAAATGGACTGTTTTTCTATCTACTTACATCAAATTGGAGTAATCCAAATAGAACATTCAAGAACTCTAAACTTTAAAAGTAGAGAAAAACCACATTTTTGTTTTCTTCAACTGACTTTTAGACAGGTGTATAATTTTAAGAAGCTGTTTTTTAAAACATCAAGATTTAATGTTTCCTTGAAATTTTCAATTCTGAAAATGATCTGATTCATTTTGTTTCTATGTATCAATTTTTTGACTATTAAAGTCAACAAAGTTGTTTTATGCATTTTTGCTACTTAAAACTACATATCTTTATTCTACTAGGCGATTTGTACAATATAAATCAATAAAAATTATAAATCCATATATATATATATATATATTTGTTGTCACTGGCCTGTTTTTTTTTCTTTTTTACTTTTTTTTTTTTAAAGAGAATAAAACAAACCAAAACAAAGCAGAACAAAGCAGATCAGAACAATGTAAGCAACACAGGACTTCAAAACAAGACACCAGGAAATCAACAGTGGCTACCAGAATGACTCTCATTTTCTTCAAAATAGTTGCCCATACCCTCAGACACAGTAAATTCAAGCAAAACAAAATAGTCTAAAACTAATCAAAACAAAAGAGTGAAAACATTATGGGCCTTCGAAACCAGACAATAGGAAACCAACAATAGCTACCATAATGTCTCTTGTTTTCTTCAAAATAGTTGTACATACCTTCACACATACTGAAATCAAATAACATAAAACAGACTAAAACCAATAAAAACAAAGAATAAAAACATTCTTGGACTTCAAAACAGGTGCTCTGAAATCAACAATGTCTATCACAATGTCTCGTTTTCTTCAAAATAGCTGTTCATATCATTGCACATAATAAAATCAATTCTTGTAAATTATTTAGAAGTCCTAGGCATTTATAAGCCCATACATATATACTTATCCTTTCAGTGTTAGAGGGAAAAACAAAACAAAACAAAATACAAGAAAAAAAAAGAAGCAAAAGAAGCAGATAACAGTAACAAAGAATGCAAAACAATAACAATATATGCTTGCATAACAAGGTGGTAGGAACATAACCAAAGTTGTTATTTTGCTTAGTTATCTTAAGAAGAGCTACTCAGATTACCAGATATAGACTTGCAAAATTGATCTTATCCTATGAATGTTAACTGTTTGTTTCAAAAACTAATACATTCAGTAGTACAATCATCCCAACTATCCTAAGTGTATATATACAAATTGTTATGGTTTATGCATCCTGCCAACTTGAGAAGTCTAGAGGCTTAATTAAGTAACCCAGCAGCTCTACATCCTGAGGTGTAGAGTACAAACAATTACCTGCTCATTGTGTCAATTTGAGAAGGTCAGAAGTTTAACTGAGAGACCCTGCAGGAAGCCAGGTTTCTTACTTTGTAAATATTCTCATCCTGTGCAAAGGAAGGCAAGTAGATTTGTGAATGCTACGCCCACCCTGGAGGGTGGGCAGAGTCCTGTGTACAATATGAAGGAGGAGAAGAGGGTTGCTTTTGCCCCTTTTTGGCTCTGGCTGCCTTTGCTTACTGCTGTCTTGAAGTGTTGACCCTGTGCCATGCCACCCTGCCTTGGAGCCAGCTGGTTATGGACTGAAACCTCCAAAATCTGTAAGATAACTAAACCTTTCCTTCCTTCATTTTGGGTGTCACGTATTTTGTCCCAGCAATGAGACAAAAATAAGAGTAACCAAGACACAAATTTATATCTTTTTATCTTTGCCCATCATTCTTTTCTCCTTTTATCTGAGATATTTTTCCCCATTGAGCAGTTCCTTACCCTTTCACAATGTTTATTGAAGACTTTGTATCTTATTTACTCTTTCAGTTTCTTGCACTACAATACAGTATATACACATGTGAGTCTGATTTATTTCACTTATGAGTATGGTGTCAAGATGCATCCATTAACCTATAAAAGCCTCAGTATGATTCTTCTTTATAGCTAATACTCCATTGTATAAAAATACCACATCTTTTTTATCCATTCCTTGGTTGGTGGGCCTTTGGGTTGTTTCCAAGATTTAGCTGTTACAGATTGTGTTGCTATAAACAAGGGTGCACATATATCACAATGGTATGATGTTTTCAGTTTTTTAGGGAATATGCCTAGAAGTGAAATAGCTGGGTCAAATGGGACTTTCAATTCCAGCTTTTTAAAAAACCTACAGACCTATTTCCACCATGGTTGCACCAGTCTACACTCCCACAAACAGTGCAGAAGAGTTCCTTTTTCCTCATAGCCTCTCCAGCAGTTGTTATTGGTTGTTTTCTTGATCCTGGCCATTCTTTCTGGAGAAGACAATATCTCAGTGCTGTTTTAATATGCATTTCTCTAATGACCAATGATGCTGAACATTTCTTCATGTATTTATTTGCCATTTGTATTTCTTCAGCTGCAAAGTGTGTATTCATCTCAGATGCCCATTTTTAAATTGGGTCTTTGAATTTTGGGGGCCTGAATTTTAATTCTTTATATGTTCTGTCTGAGGGACAGTTGGCTAAGACTCTTTCCAAATTCATGTGTTTTCTTTTCACTCTGTTGGAGATTTCTTTTGACATACAAAAATTTTTTGATAAGATGAGTTCCCAGTTGTTGATTCTAGAAAGCTTCTCCCGTGCAGTTTGATTTTTGTTCATGAATTCTGTGCCTATGCTATGTCTTCAAGATTTCTACCTAGTTTGTCTTCTGTCAAATTTAGTGTCTCTGTTTTAATATTTAGATCTTTGATCCATTTTGACTTTAGTTTAGTGTATGGTGATAGATATGGGTGGAGTTTTAGTTTACAGCATTTGGAAAGCCAGTTTTTCCAACACCACTTATTAAAGAGGCTATCTTTCTTCCAGTAAGCATGTTGAGCCCCTTTGTCAGATATAAGGTGGCTGAGTGCATTTATAGCTGTGGTTCTATCTTCTAATCTATTCCATTGATCTTCAGTTCTGTTTTTGTTCCAGTACCATGCTGATTTTATCACAATTGTTTTATAACATAACTTCAAGTCAGAGATTGTGATGCCTCCTGCCTTGCCTTTGTTGCCTAGAATTACCTTTGCTACTCTAAGTCTCTTCTGGTTCCAGATGAATTTTAAGAATGGTTTCTCTAGATCTATGAGATATGCTAATGACATTTTGATTGGAATTGCATTAAATATGTACAACAATATTGGGCAAATGGCCATTTTCACAATTCTTGTTCTTCCTATCCATGAACAAGCAATGTCTTTCCATTTTCTGAGATCCTCTTCAATTTCTTTTTTCAGAGTACTTTAGTTTTAATTAAATAGATGTTTTACTACCTTTGTTAGGTTGTTTTCTCAGTATTTCTTTCTTTCTTTTTTTGGATGCTATAGTGAAAGCTGTGCTTTCCTTTGTTTCTGTCTCAGTGAGTTTGTTGTTTATGTACAGGAATGCTATTTATTTTTGAGTGTTGACCTTCTATCCAGCAACATTACTGAATTTGGTTATTACATTTATAAGTCTTTCAGTGGAGTTTTGGGGGCCTTCTATCTATAGTATCATATCATCTGTAAATAATGTTAATTTAACTTCTTCCTTTCCTATCCTTATTCATTTTATTTTTCTCTCCTGTCTAATTGCTCTGGCTAATGTTTCCAGCACTATATTGAATAGGAATGGTGATAGTGGGCAGCCTTGTCTTGTTCCAAATTTTAGAGTGACAACTTTCAATTTTTGACTGTTTAATGTGATCCTGGCTGTTGGTTTTTCACAGATGACTTTTATCAGATTGAGGGAAAGACCATTTATTTCAATTTTCCATAGGGTTTTTGTCATGAAAGAGTGTTGGTCTGTATCAAGAGCTTTTCCTTCATCTATTGAAATGATCATGTGATTCTTATCTTTGGCTCTATTGATATGGTGCATTATGTTTATTGATTTGCATATGTTGAACCATAGCTGCATTCCTGGGATGAATCCCACTTGGTCATAGTGAATAAACTTATTCACTTGTTGCATTCTATTTGCCAGTATTTTATTGAGGATTTTTGCATCTATGCTCATGAGGAAGAACGGCCTGTAGTTCTCTTTTTTGGGTGAGTCTTTCTCTGGTTTTGGTATGAGGGTAGTATTTGCTTCCAGGAATGAGTTAGGAAGAATTTATTCCCATTCCAAATTTCCTTGATGATTTTGAGGAGTGTTGGCATTAAGTCTTCCTTGAATTTCTTGTAGAATTCAGCAGTGAATCCATCAGAATCTGGGCTTCTCTTTGTTGGTAAGGTTCTGATTACATTTTCATTTTCATTAACTGAAATTGGATTGTTCAGCAGTTTTATAACTTCTTGATCCAGATTTGGTAAGTAATGTTTCTAGAAATCTGTCCATTTCTTCTGTGTTTTTAAACCTATGAGAGCAAATTTTTTCAAAGTAGGTATTGATGATCTTCTGTTTTTCCACAGGGTCTGTAGTGACTTCACCTATTTCATTTCTTATTGCATGTATTTGAGGTTTTTTTTATTCCTTTTTAAAATAAGGTTGGGTAGGGGCTTATCAGTTTTACTTATTCTTTCAAAGAACCTACTCTTTGATTTATTAATTCTTTGTATTGTTTTCTTAGCCTTTATTGCATTAATTCCTGCTCTGATTTTTATAATTTCCTCTCTCAGCATAGGATGTTCCCTGCCACTTGATGTCACTGGGTGGGGCTCATCCAGGACTTGAGCCACTTCCCAAAGGTCCCCAGATGTTTGGAGATGCTGGGCAGGGCCTTACCAGTTTCTGAGTGAGGTGTTGATGCTGCACTCCTGAAGCTGCACCATTAGGTAGATTTTACTGTGCAGGTCTTCAACTCTTGCAACTTACTGAACAGACATTGACCTGGTACTCGGAGTCACTGGGAGAGGCCCATCCAGGATCTGAGCCACGTCCCAAAGGTTTTGGATGTTTGGGGACAATGGTAGGGGCCCTACCAGTTTCCAAGCAAGGTGCTGAGCCTGATCTACTAGAGATTGTTGTGCAGGCCTAGATGCACACCACTCCAGAACCTGGCCTCAGCTTTTAATATTGCTTTTCAGTATCACTGTCAACAGCAATCATAGCTAATGACCAATTGTCTGTTACAGGAAGACTAGAAACACAGGGACATTCACGCTGAGCCTGTGAAAACAGAATACCTAACACACTGTCAAAACAAAATAAACTGAAAAATCCAATTAGATAGTCTTAGTAGGGATAAAGAAGAAAAGTACTTATTCCATATCTACTCACATCTTCAGTGTATGTATCATAGGAGGAATTTATGATGTCCCCTAAATTGTTCCTTGTTTCTACCATGGATCTTCTTTGAACCAAATGGGTAGGTGTATACTGTGGTCTAAGGCTAAAATCTTATCTTTAAAAATCAGACAAGACACACAAATAATTCTAAAGAGAGACAGATATTTATGTAGTTAGCCACTGAACAATTAATATGTTATGTCTGAATAAAATGCAAATTACAGTCTATTGTATAATAAGTCAGCCTTACTTTTAGCCAAACAATTTCTATATTGCTCAATATACTAATTTCAATACAAGTTCTCAAAATAATGCTTTTTTCGGGCTTTGCAAAATCTACATTTATTCAAGTACAGTCATGTTATCTTCTAACACATTGTCATAACTCTCTCCAAACCCCAGAATTCCAGTTTGAATATCTTTGTTTCTTGTAGAACCTTAGGCAATGATCTCTCATGTCCTGAAACAGCACTCTGCTTCTTGTCCATATAACTTTCTTGTTGCGTATCATCACAGCACATGTTATATTGAATTCTGAGGATTTCTATTAGACACAACCACCGACATTCATTATCAAGCATGAATATTTTTGGTTAATTGTCTCTGTACTCTGAATTGTCATTCAGCAATAAGTCTTGAGTTCATCCGCTTAGTGAACACATAGTGTTTACTTTTCATTCAGAGGCACCTGTCATGATTTGTGTCTAGATGTCTCCCCAAAGGATCTTGAAAAAATGGGGCGGTTGGCTTTTCCAAGACTGCTAAATCTAGTTTGTGATTGATTCATTGTCCAATGCTGGGATTAAGGGTGTGAGTGCTGCACCCACTCTAGGGCAGGCAGCCTGCATGTGATACAAGTGACAGAAAGAATCTTGTCTCTCGCTTGTTGCTTTTGCTGTTTTCCACCGCCAAGTACTGTTTGCTCTTTGCTATGAACCATTCTACCTTGAAGTGAGTCAATTTTAGACTGAAACCTCTATGAAACATGAGCTAAATAAGCTTTCCCTTTTTAGCTTGTTAATGCTAGATATTTCGTCTCAGCAACAAGAAAAGTACCGACAACAGCACACATGTATATATTTAGAAATGCTTAATTATTCTTTATGTTATCATGTAAGTATTAATGTAAATATTATTTATTTATACTTAAGTATATAGTAATACTGTTGTTTTATCATTAAATATGTCTGTGATGTGTAACAATGGACCTGCTAAGTGCAACCTGGCTGATGATCTTTAACTGGGGCTTATTTTGGGCACAGGGCTTAAATTATGAGCACAGTGAAAAATCAAGGTATGGCATACTTTCTGATTAGTTCTTATTTTCAGGGAAGCACTATAACTAACTCTAGACCCCTATGCAAATTTCCTTAAAGCATTTACCTTAGGAAACTTGGAATGGCAATTTTTTTTTTCTGCTTCCTCTGAAGGCAGTCTTCTTAAAAAGTCTTCTGTCAATTTTATAGCTCTGGTTCCTTTTTGAAGGTTGGTGAACCACCCCTTAGAAATGCAATTACCAAGGAGGTTAAGGCCCTCTGTCCCAATGCCTAACTTCAACAGCCACTTTTAAATTGCACAACTGCCTACTGTCATGAAGACATAAGAAATCTTCCTTTTCCTTTGGATAAAGTCAATTAAAAATAAAAGGGACCAAAGATCCTCTCTACCATAATGTTTAAAAACTCTCCAAACTTTTATTTTCCAGTGGTGCTATGCTCACTCTCATGTCCTGCATGTGTATTATACTGCTCTAACTTGACCAAGGTCGTCTTTACCTGTCTAAATTTGTCTAGGTCAGTTATGCTTATACCAGGTTGGGTATTTACACAGGATCAATACATATTTTCTCCTCTCCCAATATTATTAGTTCCAATTAGAAAATATTAATTTTATAATAGCAAAAAGGAAGGAGTATAATTTTGTCATATGTTACATTATACAGAATGAATGCAACCAGAGAGAAAAGAGGATCAAAAGACAGAGATTCAATCAAATCTGAAAAAATTTAACCTTGGTTAAGTGGGTAATTGTATATGAGAATTGTTTTACTTTGTTAACTTCCTGAAATACTCCGTGCATTCTGCAATAAAAAATTTACTTATATTAATAAAAATATTAATAAAGATAGTGTTGTGCCTTGGGTTTTTTTCTCTGCCTTAACTAGAAACTCTTCCTCATAAAACAAGAAACAAAGATATGGATACATTAGAAATGTCTCAAATATCATCTTTGTTACTACTAATTTGGTATAGGGCTTGTGCTTTTCATTAAGTGGATTAAAGACAATCAGTTTAAATATTGAGATTATGGGCATCAGAGTTAACATTTGTCTCTTGTTTGATATCAAAAGTCTAACAAGACAAGAACATTTGTAAAGTCAGTTTCTGGTATCAACCTCTACCTCTGAATATTCCTAGGAGCACTGGGAGCTGGTAAATATTCTGATCCCAGAAGCCTCATATAGAGTATTAATTAATTCTTAAGTCATTTTTTATCCAAGGTGGAAATTAAATTCGTGTTCTATTCTCTAACTAAAATTATGCTGTTTCACTATTAAATAAATTCATTGGAAGCTTAAAAATAAGATGAAATTGTACAGATATTAATATAATTTTTATTCCATGTAGAACTGTATATTAGCTTTGTGTCATTATAACAAAAGATCTGAGGGAATTAACTTATAAAGAGAAATGAATATTTTAGATCAAAGTTTCGAGGTTCACATCCAAAATCAAGTGGCCCTACTTTATCAAATGGCTTCTGGGATAGGCAGCAGTGGCATTGGTGTGAGACACATGTTAATGTCAGTGGTTACATCATGAAACAGGAAATACTAAGAGACCAAGGGGCCAAGGTCCCACCATTTCCTGTCACCCCAGGGCTTTCCGCTATAGCCCACAATTTAAAAGAGTCACAGTGCTTCCCATTAATATCATTCTGCAAGTAAAGTTTTAAAAAATGAAAAATTTTGCTGGGCTTAAAATCTGAGACAAGTGTTTCAAGAAAGCACAAAATTCATCTTCTCTGATTTCTTATCTTGCTCAATATTAAATAGGACATTTGTTATTTTGTATTTATTAAACCACTGCAACTTAAGGTGCTTGTGGTTAGAATGGTTAGACTTCCTAACCATCTTCAATGCATAAGTTTTATGTATTCAATTTGAAGTTTTTTATTTGTCATTTTCTAATAAAAGTAAAAAGCAGTTAATTACACTAGCAAAATCATCACATTGCTGGCTTAGATACCTGCCTACAACAATTAGAAAATATTCCAATTTCAACCTTCTAAAGAGAACAGTCTAACAAATGTACTGGTTCTGGATCCTAGTGCTGTCCAGGCACAAGAATGATTCAGTGGTAGTTGAATGTGTAGGATGCAAATGCCTTTTTAGGTACTTGGCATTGAACTTAGGAAATTGCTCTTGCCAGGCAGGCACTTGCGCAGATTAGCTATATTCCTGCCCCACCAACGTCTTTATACATGTCCAGTACCCTCGTATGGATGCCAGGTGTCCAGAAATCATAACATATAGCCTAAAACTTCCTCAAGACTTTTGGGAAATAAAAGTTGTTCAGTATGATGCTAACTTTAAATTTTACATTTTCTGCATCTGAGGGAAAATGCATGTATATCTGTTTCCTATTTTTTTAAATGCCATTTCACAGAAAATTGTGAAATCTTAGTCATTATCTAATATATTCTAAATTTTTCCTTTCAATTGGTTTCTGACATTCTAATAAAGATTTCATTATGTACCTTACTGTCATGGTTGATATATTTTGTCAACTTGAGAAGTTTAGAAGTTTAACTAAGAGACTCAGCGGGGGGCTAGCGTCCTCACTGAGTGAGGAAACATCCTGAGCCTGTGCAAGAGAAGGGCAGGGAGATTTTGTGATTGCCATGCCTGCCCTGGGGTGGGAGATAGCTTGCTTATAATATAAAGGTGGGAATGAGGCTTGCTCTTCCCCACTTTTGCTTTTGCTGCTTTTGCTGTCTTCTGCCACCTTGAACAGTTGCCCCTGTGCCATGCCAACCTGCGTTGGAGCCAACTTATTAGGGACTGAAAAGTCCACAAACTGTAAGTTAAATAAACCTTTCCTTCATTTTGGGTGTCAGATATTTTGTCTAAGCAATGAGAGAAAAGTAACTAAGACATTTACCTACTGATGTAACTTAGAGGAGGTTTTATGTGTAGGCATTTTCATTCTGGCAAATGAGGGTTGTTACTATTATTCTTGAGATGCAGGAGAAAAGTACAAATATAAGCACTTATCACTTTTCTCCAGAGGTGCTTTTCTCCTCACAAATCTGATCTTTGCAACTTTTTCTCAAAGGTTCACTTTCTTATACCATCTCATAGTTATATCCTACTAGCATCACATTTTAGGTCATTTAAAGTAAACTGAAACTGACAGGCAAAGTTCAAATTTAAAAGCATCAGAATTTAAGGTGTATAAACCTAAATATGGTATTTTAGAATAAGCCAGATCCTAATCTTTGGAATGTTGCTTTGTCCCACAACCCATTTGCATTTTTTTAAACACTAGTAAAAAATAACCAGCTGACTATTGCCTGGCATCCTGGGAAAGCACCGAGGTCCTATTCTCTGCAAGTGTGGAAAGGCATACAGAACCATTTGATCAGGAAATGCCAAATGAAGAGACAATTTGAGATCACTCTGTTGTTCCTCTGCACTGGGGAGCCCTGCAGTAAGACCTAAGTTCATATAAGGTGCTACGGTGTACAACTAAAAGAAAGAGTAACAGATAAAATGATGATGCAGTGGGGATTGGGGATGACCAGGCAACAAACGGCCATGAAGCAGCCAGAACCATGATGTTTATCTATCACACTCATACTGAGGAAAATGGTGAGAGGATTATGACTGGATGTGCTGGATAAGTGAACAGGCATGTAAGGTTTATAAAAGTGGAAATAAAGCAATCTTGTGAAAAAAATATAGCAGCCAGATTCAGGTTGTAGTTAATGAGCAATCTGTTTTGTAATCAATTCTGGGAAAGAATTTTCTCTGGAGTCACACAGGCCTCAGTTATCTCATAT
Organism: Dasyprocta punctata; assembly: GCA_004363535.1. Lineage (NCBI taxonomy): Eukaryota > Metazoa > Chordata > Mammalia > Rodentia > Dasyproctidae > Dasyprocta > Dasyprocta punctata. The sequence goes on from RJWM01015311.1 coordinate 44,012, forward strand.
CTTAGCCCCACAGTCTCACAGTCTGCTTATCTGACCCCAACTATGGCCACTGGCAAAGAGCAATGGTAACCCAACATTCCACCCACTTGCTTCTATGAAGACATGTGCACAGATTCACTATTCAAAAAGAAAATCAATTTAGGGAAGTTACCTCTCTACTGTCTGCACTACTTGCCAGTAAAGACAATCACATTCAGGTCTGGGGAGGTTGACGTGGTTGTCCTCCACTCCATTGCAAACTATGTATTTAGAAATTTAAAGGAAGAAGTTTTGTTCCACTCTACAATATCTAAAATACATTACTACTACCACAGTCCCTGTGGTTTCAGATGTACCCATATACAAAGGTTCGTGAAACACTGCCAACTAAATCAATGTCTTCCTTCACATAATAATTTTTTATGCGGATATTTGCATGTTAAATCTCCCATAGTGTGACTAACATTATGCACATGAAGTTCTACTATTCGTCTGCCAGTGCTGCGTTGAGACATCTACTTGATCAGACTCCTCCAAGGATACTTTGGCCCTTTACTTTGCTAAATTTCATGTGACAACTGCAATATAACCAGAGGTCTTTAACTCTGGTTTCACGTCTCTACTGGATCCAGTAGTTTACACTAGCATAAATATATAGTTTCTTGTTTTCAGTGAATTAAGTTACTTGCCAGTACACAATGCTGGGATAAACTATGGTGATAATATCCATATCACATGTTATCTAAGACTAACAGCATTCATCTAGACAAGAGTAAATGGGCCAGTGACATAAAGTAAACCTATTCATATTTCCAAGTCAAGCTTTTATCAAATACAAATCTCCCTAGTAATATAGTCAAGTCCCATAAGACCAAAGAAAAACAAAGGGAAAATTAAAATTACTGGAGACTAGACAGGTAGCGATACAATGGAGTGGGGAATACTTGTGAACATAATCTTATAATCCTCCAGCTTGCTAAACATGTCTACTTGTATTTCCAAGCACATTGATTTAAAAGTATTAATAGATGCATTTAGCCTAATGAAAACAGCATGGTGACCTTGTACATGATAGTTGTTCCTGCTGACAAGACTATTCCCTGGAGATTCAGTAAATAAATTCCTCTTTAGCTTCCGGTTTCTCTAGCTCTTCCTTGTATAACCCTATTAGTCAGCTGTTTAACTTCTTAACGAAATAAGATTTAACTATTTATTTTGGAAACTTTTGACATGCATAGTAATTTAATTTTGTAATTAAATTTTATAACTAACACATTTTTGTTCAGATTCATCTAATTATTAATATAGTGTCATATACTAACAAATTTTTTCTAACAGTTATAAAATGCACATTTCATGTGAAATATTTAGTACATTAAGATCAACTTTATAAATAGAGTGATATTAGAATAATTCTTATATTCTTCATTAAGCTTATTGACTCAATTATTCATATATAAATGAATTCTAAATTAATTGCTAAATTATAGACAGCATATTATTTTTGTTTTCCCTAATGTTTCTCTGGAAGTAGAATTTCATGGAGTGAAGTCCTAATTGGAGACCTTACAATAAATATTGATAATTTGTTTAATTTCTCATAGCTTCAGTATTTCCTAACAGTAATGGTTTTTTATCCAGCTCCAACCCAATCCCATATGAATACATTGTTAACCAACTGGCTGAATGATTCAACAGTAGAGCCTGGGAATTTAAAGCAATAGATTTCATTTGAGATACTTACCTAGGGCAAATTCAGCAACGCATTCACAGTTTTTTCATTATTTTCAAAGTAGTATTGTCAATAGTGTCACCTGTTTCAAAGAATCAAAAGGAGGATCAAATAAAATCAGATTACCTAAAATTAATTTGCAATTATAAATTATTATCTAATTCTAAATGATTACCTCAATTTCAGGTAATAGCTATTATGATTTAAAGATGCCTGCTCAATGTATGCTATTATGTTGTTTGGTGATATAGATGTTATACTTATTTTAGCAATAATTTCTATTTTATCAAGTTAGAATCACTTACAATCATTATTATCTACCTGATATTGATGTCACTATTTTGCAAGTCATTACTCACTTTTCTTTCCAAGAGAGAGTAGTCTTTGCTCTATTATGTCTTCTCCATGATACTCTTGTCTATCTGAGTTATAACTTTGGAAGTCCTTGAAGAGAACCATGGTTAACTTGTGTGAATAATACAGAGTATATGACAGAGCAAGTAAAAGTGCTACAGTTTTGATATAGAAGTAAATATTAGTTCTACTGTTTCTAACACTCTTCTAATGGTGGGACACTTAATCTTGGCAATTTGTAGGCTTCACAACCTTAACAGGACACCATCTCAGGCAATGACAATTGCATAGGTCATCTGTCCATCTATTCATGGGCTTTTTCCAATTAAAAGTATCACAGGAGTATGGGATACTGGTATAATTCTATTTATGAAAAGTCCATAGGCCCCAGGATTAAAATTTCCTAAATAATTATCAGTATTAGTGGCAAGAGAAGAGACAATGTATCTGTTTGAGTAGTTGAACAAACTTCAAATTTGATTCCGTGGTATCTATATTCTCCAAAAATAAAATGTACTCTGTAATTCTTGTGTCTTGTTTGAGAAACAGTCTTTGACCGGAATTGACTACCAAAGATTAATCTTACATCTTCTCTTAGATGAGCTTTTAATAATACTGACTATTATCTATAGTATTTTTCAATTTCTATAACACTCTTGGGTAGCACTTTACTCTGGACTTGATTCTTTGACTTTTTTTTGCTCTTCATTCCTAGAATAAAACTTCAGCTTTGCTTGTTAATAACTTGGAACATTGCAGTTTACTATTAAATTCTGTGTTAGAGCTACTAATTTTGTGTTGATGCTTACTTTTTTATCTTCAATTAATATTTGGTTTTTAATCACCCCAAATTCTTTATAGTATGTTTGTTTGAAAAGTGTCCCACTGATTTGCCTTCACTCACATTAATAACTCCTGGTTTTAAAATCACTAAATTGACAGCTCCTGTGCAGACCGCGCCGCCCAGCAGGGTTGCTCCCGGCACTGTAGGCCTGGGACCTGCCCGGGCCTGCCCCGCAGGCATAGCTGTTGGGCCGAGCTTGCGGACAGAACCAGGGCCAGGTCCGCGTCCCGCGTGGTGCCCAGCACAGCTCCCTGGGACCGGGAGGCCTTGGCCCCCACCCAGTAAAGGAGTAGACTCCACCTGCACGCCCCGGGAGGCCACCCTTCCTTGCTGTGCACGGGACACAGCCCACTGCGTCCCGCGATCCTGCACGCCGCGAACCTCAGGGAGACACCGGCCAGCCGCGCAGGACACAGAGGTACACAGCCCAGCCCAGATCAGCCCAGGAACCCAGAGCTGCTCACCGGGGAACTGAGCAACATAGCTGCAGGGTACTGGAGAGCTTGGGCCCCCCCCCACCAGAGTGCAGAGCACACGGCAGCTCCATTCTTCAGCCGCGCAGCTCCGCTCGAGCGTCTGCCATCCCACAGCTCCTGTGCGGGCCGTGCCACCCAGCAGGGTTGCTCCCGGCACTGTAGGCCTGGGACCTGCCCGGGCCTGCCACGCAGGCATAGCTGTTGGGCCGAGCTTGCGGACAGAACCAGGGCCGGGTCCGCGTCCCGCGCGGTGCCCAGCACAGCTCCCTGGGACCGGGAGGTCTTGGCCCCCACCCAGTAAAGGAGTAGACTCCACCTGCACGCCCCGGGAGGCCGCCCTTCCTTGCTGTGCACAGGACCCAGCCTACCGGGTCCTGCGATCCTGCATGCCGCAAGAGTCAGCACGAACCTCGGGAACGCCGGCCAGCCGTGCAGGACACAGAGGTACATAGATTCCAGAAGAAAATGACAAAACGAAAGACCAAGAGGCAGTCTCAGTCCCCCAGCCCACAAAGAACAAACCCAAGAGATACTCAAATGGAAGACAGTGGGAGTCACACAAATGGACTTTCCAAAATGATAGAAAATGCATTAAAGAAACAGCTTGATGAAGCTATAGAGAAAATCAAATCAGAAATATTCTCTCAGCTAAAAAATGAAATGAGAATTATTATTAAAGAAATGTGTGTATCTAAAGAAGAGCAAGATAAAAACATAGAAGAACTTAAGAAAATGATCGAAACCTTGAATGAACAATATAAGACACAAACAGA